>CAUYQG010215463.1:0-11457 GCA_963574415.1 Tarsius wallacei | reverse complement strand
AGTGCAGTGGCCGCTCCCGGCCAACGCAGTCTCGACCTGCTGGGCTCCGGCGATCCTTCCGCCTCAGCCTTCCGAGTAGCTGGAATTACAGGCGCGCACTACCACGCCCGGCTAATTTTTTTGATTTATTGTAGAGATGAGCTTTCGCCTGCCCAGGCGGGTCTCGAACCCGCGGGCTCAGGCAATCCACTCACCTCAGCCTCCCAAGGCGCGGGATTACAGGCTGAGCCACCGAGCCCGGCTTAGGTTGTAATTTAATAGCTGTCATTGAGTGCTTGCTTTATGCTAGATTAAAATTATTTCTATAATAACACCACACTCAGCACCTGGCATTATGCTACATGAGGAAAAAATGTAGATCAGAGATTACAAATAACTCTAGGTACACCCATGGTACTCAATCACCATGTGCGATTGGTGCAAAAATAGACAAACAGATGAATGGACAAAATAGATAGTTCAGAAATAAATCCACATATATAGACAACTGATTTTGACAAAGACATAAAAGGCAGTGGAGAAAGCATAGCCTTAGGTGTTCTTTACCAAAGAAAATATACAGATGACAAGTAAGTCTATAAAATATATATATAAAAACCTGCTCAAAATCATTTTTAACTGGAAAAATGCAAATTAAAACCACAATGAAGATAACACTATATACCTATTTAATTACTAAAAATCAAAAAACCTGACAATACCAAATGCAGGTGAAAATGAACAAGAGAAATACGTATTCCTTGCTGGTAAGACTGGAAATTTATATAGCCAGTTTGGAAGGTACTTTGGCAATTTCTTATAAAGGTAAACATACACTTAGCATCTGGCCCGCCAATTCTACTCCTAGATTTGCCCAAGGAATTGCAAACTTATAATGACACAAAAATTGGTACATGAATGTTTATAATGGCTTTATTCATAATCACCAAAAAATAGATAAAATCAAGATGTCCTTCAACAGCTGAGTGGACAACTGAACTATAGAATACTATGGAATTCTACATACAATGGAACAGGGCTCATCAATAAGAAGGAAATGAACTGCTAATACACGTAGATAAATCTCAAAAAAATTATGATGAGCAAAAGAAGCCAGATATAAGTACACATTGTATGATTCCACTGTATAAAACTCTAGAAGATGCAAACTAATCTATAGTGACAAAAAGCAGATCAGTGTTTGCTTAGGGAAGGGACACTGGGAAGCAGTGAAAAGGAAAGAAATTATAAAGTCACAGAAGACATGTGGGGTGGTATGTTCACTGTTTTGATTGTGATGATTGATGGTTTCTACAGGTATACACATATATCAAAACTCATCAGTTTTAATGTACAAATATGTGCATTTTATTATATGTCAATTATATCTTAATAAGGCTGTTTAAAAAAAATCGATCTGAGTTGGTAATGATCCCAGGTGCATGGTACAACAAAACCACACTCCAAGTTATCAGAGAGAAATCCTACAGGCAGCCGGGTGGGGTGGCTCATGCCTGTAATCTCAGCACTTTGGGCGTGGTGCCATATACCTGCAGTCCCAGCTACTTGGGAGGCCGAGACAGAAAGATCACCAGAGCCCAGCAGGTAGAGGCTGTGATGAGTGAAATCGTGCCACTGCACTGCAGCCGGGAGACAGAGTGAGACTCTGACTCTATTTAAAAAAAACAAAAACAAAAACAAAAAAACCCACAGACAAGATTTTAAGGAACATAAACTCACAAACAGATGTTCACGGCAATTTAGCAAATGATTGGGGCCCTAGAATCCTGTCACGCCTCATCTGCCATTGTTAACCTACACTTTAATTTCAAGCCATTCTAAACAACATGCAGTTCCTCAACATACAAAGTGTTATTTTACAACGCCTATTCCTTCAAGGGTTAGCATATATGTTGTTTCTTCCCCCTCAAAAAAAGTTTTCTCTGATTTTCATCTAAACTGTCTTCCTGCAGTTTCCTTTATGATTTTTACCATCATCTGTATTGTTTTTCCCTCACAACTTTCATTTTTATTTTTATTTTTTTATTTTAAATGTGAGGTACAATTCAGGATTAGGTATATAAATCGTCATTACAAGAAAAGTTTAGGCCTCCCTTTGGTCCCTATTTCCCTCACAACTTTCTTTTTTTTTTTTGAGTTGGAGTCTCACTGTCGCCCAGACTGTAGTAGCACGCTCCCGGCCACCACAGCCTCGACCCGCTGGGCTCCAGCGATCCTTCCGCCTCAGCCTTCTGAGTAGCTGGAATTACAGGCATGCGCTACCACGCCTGGCTGATTTTTTTGATTTATTGTAGAGATGAGGTCTCGCCAAGTTGCCCGGGAGAGTCTCGAACCCTCAGGCTCAGGCAATCCACTCACCTCGGCCTCCCAAAGCGCTGGGATTACAGGCTGAGCCACCAAGCCTGGCCCACAACTTTCAAATAGGAAGGCTTGGGCACTTTTTCTCCTATGTTCTTAATGTTCCTTACACATACTATGTAATATGGTATACTGATTAGAAGTCACAAGAATTTTATTTGCATATTTGTCCCTCCACAAGACTGTAAACTCTTTGAGGGCAGAAACTGTGTTTTTTCATCTTTGTAATTCTAATGCTAATCGCAGTACTTGGAACATGGTAAGTATAGGAGTACAGGAAGCTGAATGAAAGAACAACCAAGAGCAAATGGATGAACTACATATACCTTGAGAACCTGACCTAAATGAGCTGGTAGTGTTTAATAATAGGTGCTACACTTAATTCAAATATAACTATCGGGCTGGGGGCAGTGGCTTATGCCTGTAATCCCAGCACTTTGGGAAGTGGAGGCGAGAGGATTGCCTGAACCCAGGGGTTCAAGACCAACCTGGGAAATTCGGCAAGATCTTGTCTCTACAATAAATAAAAAAAATTAGCCAGGTGTGGTGGCACACACCTGTGGTTCCAGCTACTTGGAAGGCTGAGGTGGAAGGATGGCCTGAGGTGGAAGGATGGCCTGAGCTCAGCAGACCGAGGGTATAGTAGCCATGAGCTTGCCACTGCACTCCAGCCTGGGCGACAGAGAGAGACTACAACTCAATAAATAAATACATACATACATAGGTAATATATGAGGGAGACCCAAACAAAAACAAATATAAATACCAAAATATGTTTCAAAACCCATGTGATTTATTTTTCTATTATTGATTGATGTTGACCATATCTTTTTATCACACAGTGTTTCTCAAAGGGTGCTGCAGGCATTTGAGTAAGGCAATTCACTGTGCATCACTGTTGTGAGCACTGCTGAATGTTTATTAGCATTGCTAAGCCTGACCACATTAAATGTTAGTGATGGTCTCCAATCACAGTAACAATCTTCTCCCACATTTCCAAATATCCCTCCCTCCAGGAAAGAGGACAATATTACCTCCCAGTTCAGAATCACTGCTTTAGAGAGAAGAGCTGATACAATGTCAAATTCAGCTGGAAAATTAACATCAATCTGCATTTGATTGAGTCCTCTTAAAATTCCATTAAATCCTTAGAAATTTCTGAGTACAAGAGAGTATATATAATGCTTTAAAAACAAAAGAAAGGAGCAAAGCAGACAAGGATCTATACCTCTTAGCCACATCACTGGGTCTCTCCCCTGCATTGTTGGTAATATTACCGTCCGCTCCCATTTTAATTAACCACTGTAAACACTCTATGTGGCCTTGTCCAGCAGCTGTTAAAAGAAAAGGAAATGTACAAAATAAGAATGGTTAATAGTAACAATTTTCTAAAATTTTGGACAGTATCATTATAGAGTATTTTCTTAAGTACTGATCCTTGCATTAACTACTAAAAGTAGGTTAGGCAGATGTTATTTTCTCTATTTCATTTATTATACAAACATTTATTCACTCATTACACAAACATTTAATCAAACATCTACTGTGCTCAGGCTCTATACAGAGAGTTTTATATACAGATGTAAAAGTTGAAGCTCAAAGAGGTTATTTATTTATTTAACATCACACAGCTAGTAGAAATGAATTTGAAACTAGAATCTAGCCACTGCTTTCCTCCAGCAATAAATACCTCCTAACCACTCTTGTGTCACACCAGAATGTGAGAACATTTCAACCATAGGGATCTACGTAGACTTTGAAAATCTTGCTTCATTATCCTCTGAATCTAACACTCAAAATGTTCACACCTCTTAAGCCACACATGATTACCTAAACTGTTTACTTCCTATGTCTAAATCTTCTCCTCAAGACACATGCTCTCTTTATTATTTTCTATCTCCACAACTCAGCTATCATGTCTTCCTTCCCACCTAAAACCCTTCATTCAACTACATGCTCATTTAACTTCTATTCTTCTTAGTACATTTTGAAACTCTGGGACACTATGAAAAACAAACTGAATAGACTTAAAAGAGCTGAGTTTAAGTCTACTAAACAATATTACTTGAGGTTAGGATTGTAATCTTCATATCCTCAGAACATAGCAAGTGGCTAGAACATATAGATCCTTAATTAATGTCTACAGAGTTAATGAGTGAATGAATGCATGGAAAAAAATGAATAAAGGCTTAGCTTTGCTCTTACTAGCTGTATAAGTTCAGTCAAGCCACCTGACCTCTCTGAACCTCAATTTCCTAATCTTTTACATAGATTTTTTTTTATTTATAAGGAAAGCACACTGCCACTTCATAAAATTACAGTAAGGACTAAATGTGTAAGAGCTTTGCACTCTGTGAAGTGCACATAAACATCAGGTATTACTACTAAACTTCATGAACAGTTCCTCAATAATCTTAGCAAAATAATCTTAGATTCTTAGCAAATTCTTCCATCCTTCAATTCTTATTCCTGAATTCCTATCACATGTATTTTAAAAATCAAATATTTTTTGCCATTAATTACATCCTGTCTTTTAAAAAAATGTCTAGTTGTTTCATGGCTAAGTATGTAGCTCCTTAACAGTAAAGTCTGGATCTCATTCTGTCTACAGTACAGGCACATGGCACATGGTTGGTGCTGAATAGATACATAACTTTGCAAAATGAATAAAAAAATAGGACCTTCTGGTATGAATCTGAAGTTAACCCACCTGCAATAAGCAGACATTGGACACTACTAGGGAAGGAAGGGAGGGAAGAGGGAGGGGAGCATGTGGTAACATACTGAGTACCTGGTTCACAATCACAGGGAGAGAGGGCCAGCTAGAAGCCCAAACTTCACCTGCATGTAACCTACTTATGTAATAAATCCTACAACTGTGTAGCGTACTTCACAATTCTAAAACTTAAAAAATAAAAAACAAAAAAATATAAATTAAATTTAAAAGTTAACCTACCTCCAATACTGGCAACAGAGAGGAGAGGACACAGAGCCATATCAAATGACTAAACAACGCTATCACCTCAGCACAGCTGGCAAAGGTCTGTAAGAACTCTTGTTCTGTCCTTTTCTGCTGGACTCAGAGCCATCTGCTAAACTCCTCATGGGCTCCTGCCTATCCAGGACCAACTATCAAAGAAACTACAGGGATTCCCAGACCTTTACAAATAACCCCACTTTAGACAAAAACAGCAATAGAGTCTTTTCTGTCATTAAGAATCATAAAATCATATTTATGATCATGGATAATGGTGAGTTTTATAAGACAGAATGGGTTTAGTCCAACATTTCCATTTTATCACACAGGTAATGTTTTAAAAAAGGAGAGAGGGAAGCTAAATCAGTTATCTACAAGGAAATACAATAAGAGAATTTTTATTCATCATTCTTATTGAATATTTATTAGAATATGTTGATCAATTTAATCAGTTTTATAAGAGAGTAAGATAAAATTATATGGTGGTTAGAAACTTAAGAAATGACTTGAAAGAATTACAGTTTAAGAGCAAATGAAAAAAAGGGAAGTCACAGTGGATTTAAACAATTATTAATGACTAAGAAGAATGCCTCAGTAACAGATACTGCAGCTTATCTACTGAAGAAAAATTAAAACTAAAGGAAAAAAGCAGATAGATTGACAAAATGTGGGAAATGTTAACTGAACTACAAGGAGATGTTAACTTTTTATGCCCAATTTGAGTATAATCTAAGTATAAGAATGGTCCCCAGGAAAAGGCCCACGAGTACCCTTTTGCAGCTGTAGCCACTTATCATTTCTCTGCCACACCATCTGATCCATGCCTGTTGCTAGCAGTCCTTGGTGAGCAGACTCACAACAGAGGGGGTGAAGGGGAAATTCTTTTGTCTCCTCCTCACTTTCACTCTCCCACCTTCTAACAATGGCTACATTACAAACACCCTATTGTTGTAGGTCAATATCTGCAGACCCTGCTTCCAGATCCCTCATCTCTCAGTTCAAGTGGTGACAAACTGGTTGGGAAAATGCCCTTTCCCATGGCTGAAAACTAGCCATTAATGAAACTTAATTTACTGTCCCCACAAAAATACACTATGACATCCCCCCAAAACACACACATTAGCAATAAAAATCAATGATCTCTAGATTATGAAATGGAGGGCTATAATGGATATGTTAGGGGCTAAACTGTGTTCCCCTCAAAATTCATATGTTGAAATCCTAACCTCTAGTACCTCAGAATGTGGCTGTATGTGGAGACAGAGGGTAATTAAGGTAAAATGAGGTCATATGGTTAGGTCCTAATTCACTTTAAGTGATGTCCTTATAAGAAGAGATTAGGTCACACACAGTCATACACAGAAGAGAGATCATGTGAGGGCATAGTGAGAAGGTACCCATCTATAAGCCAAGGAGAGAAGCCTCAAAAGAAACTAAACCTACTGTTACCTTGATCTCAGACTTCTAGCTTCCAAAATTGTAAGAAAATAAAATTCTATTGTTTAAGCTACCCAATTTGTGGTATTTTGTTATATATGCCCTCATAAACTAATACAGGGGCTTTGCTCCAAGGAACTACACTTAAAAAAAATTTTTTTTTAAGTGTACATGTTAAGACTCCTCCCTATCCACAAATCCCATAGCAGACAACTGAACGCCAGGATGGTCAGCACAATGAGATACTCCGAGCACGCACCAATCTGGGGAACCTCTTTCTTTATGTGTAGGAGAAAACCCACTTAGCATTCCTTCTCTTTCTACTTCCCTTCTCTTATGGTGCTTAGATGCTATATTTTGAGATACATTATGGATTAAACAAAGTTTAATAAGTTAAAAACCTAACCAATGGGAATATATTATCTGGGGACTGCCATAAGTTACTTATGAATTAAAGTCCAATTGAAATTTATTATCATTATTATTATTCTTATATAAGCCTACTATCTTTTTCTTTTCATTTCATTTTGAAAAATTATTATTATTATATTATTTTTGAGACAGGATCTTGCTCTGTTGCCCAGGCTGGTTTTGAACTACTGGACTCATATGATCCTCCCACCTCAGACTGCCAAAATACTGGAATTACAGGCATGAGCCACCAGATCCAGCCAAGCCTACTATCTTTTTACTCTAAGAGTTTTATAAGAATCACCTACGATCAGATCATGAAGAAACTTTTAACATAATATAACAAATAAAACAAAATAGAAACTTCAGATATAGTAGGTTAAAGATTGTTTTTTGGTTTTATAAATAAAAGGGAGACTAGCAAGCATAATTCCTAGAATCTAAACACTAAGTCGACAATTTGACAAAGTCTGATTAAAAACCAAATACACTGATCAATATTACAGAATTCTACATGGAAGGAAAGAGAATGCAGAGAAAAGTGGCACAAAAATGTGTTCAAGTTGAATGTTCTTTGATATTTCTATGTAAAAAACATTTTTGCAGTACAGAAGATCTAAAAAAAATTCTGTTATAACTTTTTTCAAAAGATATTGTTTGTTTTTAGTATGAATAGGTATTTTTAAAAATGTTATCCTAAAAAACTTCTCTAGCAATATATTTCATATCTTCACTAACATGACAATGTCACAATAGAAATTTTATTGCAATTATCCTCAAATGTTATAATGCGTGACTATCTGGCATCATAAAAGGTACATTACACTTGAATTGAAAAATAGGCATTCGTTATATCATATGATGCAGACTGATATCCACTAGGGCATCAGAAAAAACCTTTATGCTTCATGTGTTTTTGATGCATAGTTACTTTAAAAATGAATAACTCAACAGCAATTGCATCAGAACTAAAAATGAAGCCAGACTCATAATAACTCACCTTTATGCATAGGAGTTGATCCATTATCGGCACGCTCATTAATATTGATTACTCCATCTTCTACTAATTTCTTAAGCATTTCCAAATCACCCTTAAAGGCAGCAACATGACCTGGAAATGCTAAAGCTATAAATAAAAATTCAGCATTTCAGTAAACACATGAGTTTATTCTTTTCTCTGCCTTAAGTGGTCATATTTCAGGTGTCAATATTACCTCAAACATGAGGTTGTTATACCGGAAAGAGTTCAACTGATAACAAGCAATAAAAAGAGAATCATAAAATAAGATTATTACTAATTGTTCTAAACAATTAGTAATAATTAGTGTTTTTTAGGATAACACAGCTTTGTAAGAGAACCAATCTTAGAAGTATTCTCTTCCCCCTCCCATGCTTCCACAAAACACAAGAGGATGAACATTTTCAACCCTTTGTGTAAAGACACACTTGGTGTCAAGGCCTGCATTTTCACAGACTACTCCCTCTTGGCTTGCAAGGAAGTGAAGATAGCAAAATATACTAGAAGCAGATAAGAGGAGTGTGTGTGCAGGCACATATACAGTCATCCCTTGGTAATCTCAACGAACTGGTTCAAGGATCCCCAAGATACCAAAATCTGTGGATGCTCAAGTCCCTTATATAAAATTGTATTATACATGCATGTAACCTATTCACATCTTCCCATATACTTTAAATTATCTCTAGATTACTTATAATATCTAATACAATATAAAGTTATATAAATAGTCGTCAAACTGTATTTTTTTAGTTTGTAGTATTTTTATTGTTGTAATTTTTTATTGTTCTTTTCCTCCAAATATTTTCCACTGGAGTTAATTAAATCTGCAGATATGGAACCATATTTGGAGGGCTGACCAAATATAATATATATGTACACACACACACACACACACGAAAGTACTTTACCTGGTGCCTAGTACATAGTAGATGCTTGATAAAATGTCTTTAATAACTACATATATATTGAGCCCTTACTAAATGCTAGGCACAGTAGTAAGCTTGTAAGAACAGCCCCATTTAACCCTCTTAACAAATCTAAGCTAGAGTTATTCTCATTTTTATATATGGAAAGAAACAACCTAGAAGAACCAAATACTTTTAAAAGAACAAAGCTGGAAGACTTAAACAATCTCATTTTAAGACTTACTATAAGGCCTCAGTAATCAAGGCAGTATAGAAATGGCAAACAGACATATAGAGCAGTAAGATAAAAAACAAAGGCCAGCAAGAATAGATACACACATTTAAGTCAACTGGTTTTTGACAAAGTTGCCACAAGACATTTCAATTGGTAAAGGGGAGCCTTTCCCCAAAATGGTGCTGGAACAACTACGTGTAAAAAAATTTTTTTAAATTTTAAATTCAACAGCATATACAAAACTTAATTCAATATAGGTCAAAGATCTAAGTGAAAAATTTTAAACTATAAAACTTCCAGAAGAAAACACAGGAGAATATCTTGCTTGGAATAAGCAAATAATTCCTAAATAGGACTAAAAATACCACCCTTAAAAAAAGTTGCACTTCACCAAAATTTAAAACTTTTCCTCTTTATAAGACACTGCTCAAAAAGCAAAAAAGGCAAGCTTCTGAATAAGAGAAAATGTCTAAATGCATCAAATTGTACACTTTATATAATGCAGTTTATTATAAGTAAATTATACACTAATAAAGATAATTTTTAAGGATAACATAAAGTGAAAAAACAAACTTGATTTGAGGGAATATATCTGTATCAGATCAAATCAATAAATGACTAGTATCAAGAATATGAAGAGAACTTACAAAAAAATTATTTAGGAAAGGTTAAAAAACAATTTTTAAAAGGGGAGAAGAGACAGGCAATTAATAGAAAACTAGACTCATCAATAACTTTATAAAAAGATATTCAACCATGTTAGTAATCAAGAAAATACAAATCCAAATACAAATTAAACCTTTTCATACCCAACCAAAGTTTTAGAGTCTAACAATACTGAATATTGTGTTTCTCTAAATCCTCACTCAACACTGCTGATGGAAATAAATTTCTACAATCACTCTGATGAAAAATTAGCAATTCCTTTGATACTGAAGATGGGCACATCCCACCAAGCAAAACCTAAAGTAGAATTTTCCAACTATTTATTAAGGCACTTGGTTACTAATAAAGCTGAGTTCTTTAATTCTGAGTCTTCAGAGAAGATAGGCAGAACCTTAAGACGTCTCATCCTATGATCCCAGTGTGTCACACAAAAATTAGCATTTTCTAAATCAGCTACATGTGAAAAAGACAGGGAAGCACTTCTCTAAAGAAAATATTTGGCTGGGTGTGGTGGTTTACACCTGTAATCTCAGCACTTAGGGAGGCCAAGGCAGGAGCATTGCTTGAGCCCAGGACCTTGAGACCAGTCTGGACACCACAGCAAGACCGTGTCTCTAAAAAAAAAAAAAAAGAAAGAAAGAAAATTAGCTGGGTGTGATGGCACAGGCCTGTAGCCCCACCTACTTGGGAGGCTGAGGTAAGAGGATTTCTTGAGTCCAGGAGTTCAATGTTGCAGCGAGGTATGATCATGCCACTGCAGTCCAACCTGGGCAGCAGTCAGACACTGCCTCAAAAAGAAAAAAAAATTTTTGTACATGTACATAAACAGATATGTATAAGAATATCTATTACCGCATCAATTTTAATAATGAAAAATTGTAAAGAACTGAAATGTGAAATGGAGAATAACTGTTTTCATAGAATGGAATAAAATAAATAATAAACTAGGATACAGCTATTAACCTAATAATCTCAAAAATATAATACTTTGTGAAAAAAGCAAATTAAGGGAGGATATGTACTTTTTAATGCCGTTTTTATAAAGTGTCAAAAGAAGTTTCAAAGATTGTTAGTTGCCCACCAAAATCTCCCTCCTTCAATAGTAAGACTGCGACTGTGATGAGGCTTCCCAGCTAGGTAATAAATTATGTAGGCTTAGCCGGGCTCGGTGGCTCAGCCTGTAATCCCGTGCCTTTGGGAGGCTGAGGTGAGTGGATTGCCTGAGCCCGCGGGTTCGAGACTCGCCTGGGCAAGCGAGACCTCATCTCTACAATAAAAATCAAAAAATTAGCCGGGCGTGGTAGCGCGTGCCTGTAGTTCCAGCTACTTGGAAGGCTGAGGCGGAAGGACTGCCGGAGCCCAGCAGGTCGAGGCTGCGGTGGCCGGGAGTGGCCACTGCACTCCAGTCTGGGTGACAGAGTGAGACTCCAACTCAAAAAAAAAAAAAAAA
>CAUYQG010215461.1:0-38841 GCA_963574415.1 Tarsius wallacei | reverse complement strand
ACCTGCTGGGCTCAGGCGATCCTTCCACCTCAGCCTTCCAAGTAGCTGGAACTACAGGCACACGCCACCATGCCCGGCTAATTTTTTGATTTACTGTAGAGATGAGATCTCAACAATTTGCCCAGGCTGGTCTCAAACCCTGGACTCAGGCAATCCTCTCGCCTCGACCTCCCAAAGTGCTGGGATTACAGGCTTGAGCCACCACGCCCGACAGTCAGTCTTCCTCTTAAAGCCAATCCTGCTACAAATGCTTTGGATTCTTTCTCCTCCTGTCTTCTTAGAACCCTTATATCATCAATTATCCCATTTCTTGTTTATATGCAACTTCTCTTTGTCTACTGAATCCTTCCCAGAGAGTTTTGGGAATGCTCAAATCTTTCCTACTGGAATATTGTGACCTCACAACTCCCTCCGACTATCACTCCCTCTCTCCCCTCCCATTTAGAGCCAAAGTTATCCAGGGATATATCTATACTCACTCTCTCCATTTCTTTAAATTACATTCACTCCTCAACCAACTCCAGTCTAGTTTCCACCCCCATTCTTTTATCTTATCAACTCTTGGTAGGGTCACCAATGATCCCTGAATTACTAAACATGCACGTTTGTCTTACTGTTAAATGGAACACTGTGTTGAGAATACTATGGGCTACATGTCTGTGCACTCCCAAAATTCATATGTTGAGATCCCAACCTTCTGTATTAGGAGGTGGGACTTTGGGAGGCTTCATGAGAGTTCATAAGCGTGGACCCCTCCTCAATGGGATGAGTGTCCTCTTCAAAAGACATGAGGGAACTTTGCTTTTTCTCTCTCTGCTCTCTGCTAAGTGGAGCAAGAAGTTGGCCATCTGCGAACCAAGAATGGGCCCCGCAATAGATAACAACTCTACAGGCACCTTGATCTGGAATTCCCAGACTCTAAAACCATGAGAAATAAATTTTTGTTGGGATCGTGTGGTGGCTCACTCTAGTAATCTCAGCACTTAGGGAGGAAGAGATGGAAGGACTGCTTGAGCACAGGAGTTCAAGATTGGCCTAGGCAACATAGCAAGACCTCCAGACCTGGTCCCCCTCCCTCCCTCAAAAATAAATTTTTGTTGTTTACGTCACATAGTCTATGGTATTTCATTATTATAACACCCTGAACTAAGATAGTCATTTTTTTTTTTTTTTTTTTGAGTTGGAGTCTCACTCCATCACCCAGACTGGAGTGCAGTGGCTGCTCCCGGCCACTGCAGCCTCAACCTGCTGGGCTCCGGCGATCCTTCCGCCTCAGCCTTCCAAGTAGCCAGAACTACAGGTGCGCGCTACCACACCCAGCTAATTTTTTTGATTTATTGTAGAGATGAGGTCTCGCCAAGTTGCCCAGGGGGGTCTCGAACCCGCGGGCTTAGGCAATCCACTCACCTCAGCCTCTCAAAGCACGGAATTACAGGCTGAGCCACCGAGCCCGGCTTGGGAAGTTCTTTTTTGACTGCTTGCTTTTTGTGATACAGGGAGCACTGTCAACTGGGAATCTAGGTGAGGAGATGGAAGTAAGAGGAAAAACCTACAGGAAGTTTGAGGAAAGTAAAAAAATGAAACAGTAATGTAGAAAAATGCTCATTCTTAATCATTTTTCAAGAGAAATGCCTGCCATCCACCCTATTTGAAATTCTGGACCTAAATTTAATCCTGTTTCCCTCACCCCCAAATAAAAATCTACTCATTTAAGCTTAGTTCTTATCTTTTTTGTGTGTGTGAGTCAGTCTCACTCTGCTACCCAGGCTGGAGTGCAGTGGCACAATCTCAGTCACCGCAGCCTCAACCTACTGGACTCAGGCAATTCTTCCATCTCAGCCTTTCAAGTAGCTGGAATCACAGGCTTGCACCACCACGCCCGGCTAATTTTTTTATTTTATTGTAAAGACAAGGTCTCACCAAGTTGCCCAGGTTGGTCTCAAACCCCTGAGCTCAGACAATCCTCTTGCCTCCAGCTCCCAAAGTGCTGGGATTACAGGCATGAACCACTGTGCCCAGACAGTTCTTATCTTTAGGCCTTTTCTTTCTTATAGGCCCCTGCTACTCTAGAAAATTGGTAGAATTTTTCCCTACAACTCTGATTTCACAAACTTATAAATTCAAAAAAATCTCTTAAGATTCCAGGCTCCGGCTGGCTGGATGTGGTGGCTCACACCTGAAATCCCAGCATTTTGGGAGGCACAGGCAGGAGGCTCCTTTGAGGCCAGGAGTTCCAGATTCCAGGCTCCTATCCAAAGTACACTGATCCAATTCAAACAGGATTTACCACACTACCATCGCAAAGGGTCAAGAGATTCAGGTTTTCTCTATGGTAGCTGCTAACTATTCTAGCATTCTCTAAACTTACAAAGCTACATCATAGACTCTGTCTACATGTGACCAAATTACAATGCAAAAAAATACTCATTCTCAGCTGAAATTTACATTCATAGGCGGAATGTAAAGAATAAAGTCGGCCGGGATCGGTGGCTCAGCCTGTAATACCAGCACTTTGGGAGGCTGAGGAGAATGGGTTGCCTGAGCCCACGGGTTTGAGACCAGCCTGGGCAACTTGGTGAGACCTCATCTCTACAATAAATCAAAAAAATTAGCCAGGTGTGGTAGTGCATGCCTGTAGTTCCAGCTACTTGGAAGGCTGAGGCAGAAGGATCGCTGGAGCTCAGCAGGTTGACATTGGGGTGGCCGTGATTGTGTCACTGCACTCCAGCCTGGGCAACAGAGTTAGACTCCAACTCAAAAAAAAAAAAAAAAAAAAGGAATAACATCTCCTAATCCTATGCAAGATCTAATCCCACCATCATTCTACTATTTTTTATTTTTTGAGTCAAGGTCTCACTCTGTCATTCAAGCTGGAGTGCAGTGGCACAATCATGGCTCGCTGCCTGGGCTCAGGTGATCCTTCTACCTCAGCATCCAGAGTAACCAGGAGTACACAAGCATGCATGACAGCACCTGGCTAATTTTTGTACTTTTTGTAAAGACAAGGTCTCACTATGTTGCCTAGGCTGGCCTCAAGCTTCTGGACTCAAGTGATCCTTCCACCTCAGCCTCCCAAAGTGTTGGAATTACAGATGTGAGCCAATGTACACAACCCATCATTCTACTATTAACTTGATATCAGATACATCAATTCACCTGTTTCAGATAACCAAATTAAAAAATAGAACAAAACAAGAAAAAACTTGCTGTATAAGATCCAGAAACAAATAAAAACCAGTCCAACTCAACTTAGAAATGCAAAGTGGGTTAACATCTAAAAACAAATGCAATATATCATATCAACAGAAAAAGAAACAAAGAACACATGACAAACTTAATAAATAGATGCAGGAAAAGCATCTGACAAAATCTAACACTTTTCCATGATATAAGCACTAAACAGACTAGTAATAAAAGAAAACTTCTTCAACCTGATAAAGGGTATCCAGGAAAAAGCTACAGTTAACATCCCACGCAACAGCGAAAGACTAAATGCTTTCCCCTTGAAATCAGACACGAGACAAGGATGTCCACTTTGCCATTTCTAAACAACATGATACTGGATATTCTAGCCAGAACAATTAGGCAAGAAAAAGAAATAAAAGACTGGCTTGAAAAGAAGGTAAAATTATCTCTACTGGTAGCTGACACGAAATTATACGTACAAAACCTTAAGGTATCCTTTGAAAAAACTATTAAAACTAATAAATGCAAAAATCAACCGTATGTATACTTGTGATAAATAATCGGAAAATGAAATTACGAAAACAATTCCATTTACAAGAGCATAAAAAAGAATAAAATACTTAGGAATACATTTAACAAAACAAGTATAAATGTTATGCTCTGGAAGCTATAAAATATTGTTGAAAAAAATTAAAGACGATCTAAATGGATGAGAAGGCACCCCATGTTAATGGATCAGATCAATAGCTACCGAATTCATTTGATAGGGATTTAACCTCTATCAGAATCCCCGATGGCTTTTTGCAGGAAAGTGATCTTAAAATTCATATGAAAATGTAAGGAACTTAGAGCAGCAAAACAATCTTGCAAAAGAACAAGTTGGAAGCTTCACACTTCCCAACTTCAAAACTTACTACAAAGCTACAGTAATCAAAACAGACTGTACTAGTATAAGGATTAACATATAAATCAATAGAATAGAATTGAAAGTTCAGAAATAAACCTTTATATTGTCAATCCATTGGGGGCAAATAAAAGTCTTTTCAACAAATGGTGCTGGGATCCTGGTTATTCACATGCAAAAGAATGAAACTGAATCCCTACCTGACATCATATACAAAATTTAACTCAAAATGTATTATAAGCCTATATAAGAGAGCTAACAATGGAAGACTTTTAGAAGAACACATAGCAGTAAATCTTTGTGACCTTGGATTAGATATGTCTTAGATATGACAACAAAAGTACAAAACCACAAAAGGAAAAGTGGATAATTTAGACTTTGTTGAAATTAAAAATTTTTGTGCAGCAAAGGAAACCATCAAGAAAGTAAACACACAATCCCAGAACAGGAGAAAATATTTGTAAATAATATATCTGATAAGGAATTTATATGTAAGATATATTGAAAACTCTTATAACTCAATAATGAAAAGACAACCCAACTACAAAATGAACAAAGAACCTGAAAAGACAGTTCTCCAAAAGAGATTTGTGCCAACAGGCACATGAAAAGAGGCTAAACATCAAAAGCCATCAGGAAAATGAAAATTAAAAATACAAGATACCACTTCACACCCACTGAAATGACTATAATTAAAGAGACAAACGATGAAAATGTTGGGGGAGATGTGAAGAAATTTGAACATTTATACGCTGTTGGTGGGAATGTAAAATGGTATAACCACTTAAAAACTGTTTGCAGTTTCTTAAAAGGTGGGTATCTATCTGAGGATGGGGAGACACCTCTTATCAACAAGGGTACCTGAACGAAATATTTTTGTATGCCTAACCCCTAACTGTACCCCACAATAACATAATGAAATAAAATAAAATAAAAAAAAATAAAAAAAAAAAAGGTCAAATATAAGCTACCAGAGGACTCAGCAACTCCACTCCCAGGTATATACCCAAGAGAAATAAAAACATATGTCTACAAAAAACTTGTAAACAAATGTTCATAGCAGTATTCATAATAACCACAAAGTTGAAACAATCCAAATGTCCATCAACTAATGAATGGATAAATAAAATGTGGTGTGTATCCACAGAATGAAATATTATTCAGCAATAAAAAGCAATGAAATGCCTATACATTCCACAAGATGAATGGATTTTGAAAACGTGCTAATGAAAGAATTCAGTCATAAAATATCCTATATTAATATATTCCATTTATATGAGAAGTCCAGAATAGGTCAATTTATAGGAGAGAGAGTAGATTAGCAATGAATGATTGGAGGAAGGTTTGGGGAGGGAATATGGGGAGTGACTATTAATAAGTATGGGAGCTTATTTTTTATTTTAAAATTTTTAATTGTGATAAAAACACATAAGCTGAAACTTACCATCATGATCATTTTTAAGTGTACAGTTCAGTAGTGTTAAATATATTTACATTGTTGTGAAAGAGATCTCCAGAATTTTTCATCCTGCAAAACCTAAACTCTGTACCAATTAAACAAAATTCCCCATTTTCTCCTATCCTCAGCTCCTGGCAACCATTTTACTTTCTCTATGAATTTGACTACTTTAGGTACCTCTTATGACAGTATTTGTCTTTTTGTGACTGCCTTATTTCACTTAGGATATTGTTGCAGTGTGTGGCACGACTTCCTTCCTATTAAAACTGAATAATATTCTATTAATATATACCACATATCGTTTATCCTTTCATTCACTGATGGACACTTAGGTTGCTTTTACCTCTTGGCTATTGATAATAATGCTACAGTGAACATGGGTATGCAAATATCTGTCTGAGATGCTTCTTTCAATTCTTTTGGATATATACCCAGAAATGGGACTGCTGGATCATGGGAGCTTCTTTTTAGAGTGATGAAAATGTTCTAAAATGTGGTAGTGGTTGGTGATGGTTCCATAACCTTGTGAATATACTAAACACCACCAAAATGTTTACTTTAAATGAGGGAATTGTATTTATGTGAATTATATCTTTTTTTTTTTTTTTTGAGTTGGAGTCTCACTCCGTCGCCCAGACTGGAGTGCAGTGGCCGCTCCTGGCCATCGCAGCCTCGACCTGCCGGGCTCCGGCGATCCTTCCGCCTCAGCCTTCCGAGTAGCCAGAACTACAGGCGTGCGCTACCACACCCGGCTGATTTTTTTATTTTTATTTTTTATTGTAGAGATGAGGTCTCGCCAAGTTGCCCAGGCGGGTCTCGAACCTGCGGGCTCAGGCAATCCACTCACCTCAGCCTCCCAAAGGCGCGGGATTACGGGCTGAGCCACCGAGCCCGGCTGTGAATTATATCTTAAGAGAGCTGTTAAAAAATACAGTTCTTCAAGGCTGAATCAAGTATATAATTACTTCAAGGATTTTGACTAAACTGGACAATTAGCCTGGTTAAATAATCAGTCAATCTTTTCATTCAGCTCATTTTGACTCTTATTTTCAGTGCCCTGGCTAGATGTTTAGGCTTTTTTTAAAAAAAACATAACCTAAGTTCTTCAGCACTGTACATTAGAGAATGTAAGAAAAAGAAACTGCTAGAATCTGTCTGCAATTCATAGCATTAAAACTTTTCATGTTTTGTATCAGAAAATATTGTGAAGTAATAAATTTATACCACCTATGTCAATTTTTATTCCATTTGCCTTGTAGTCATGTAAGCCACCAGATTTTTTAAAGACAAGGAAATAAGATAGGAGTACACTCACTCTGATTTCAGATTCACTTTTTGAAATGTCATATACAATTATTTCACATAGAAGATATACAAAAAACAGAGTTTATTCACCTTTTTTCCCCAATAAGTTATACAATTAAAAAGTCCAATGTCACTGGAGAGAGAGAAAGAGGCAATAAATTTTTTAAAAAGGAAGAAAATTTTGAGAAAAAATGTACATCAAATTCAGATTCTTCTCATCTCTAATTCTTATGCACAACTGGAAAAGCTAACGGCAAAATAAATGGCTACTGATAATCAGAAACTCATTTTATTCCTTTCTTTTCTGCTTCATTCAGACATTTTCAATATTGTCAAGCTCAGTTTTAGGAAGATACATGAGATAATCTCAAAGATTTCTCATGATTTCTTCTGATAAGAGCAGAACAAAGTAAGAGAAGCCTTACTTGTCTGATCATTTTAAAAAATAGTGAGCTCCTTGTGGTCCACAACAAAGAAGAGACAAGTATGGAAGTCAACTTTCTTTCTTTTTTTTTTGAGCTGGAGTCTCACTCTGTTGCCCAGGCTGGAGTGCAGTGGCATGCTCATGGCCAACCCAGCGTCGACCTGCTGGACTCCAGTGATCCTTCTGCCTCAGCCTTCCAAGTAGCTGGAACTACAGGCATACGCTACCACGCCTTGCTAATTTTTGATCAATTGTAGAGAGGAGGTCTCACTAAGTTGCCCGGGCTGCTCTCAAACCCACGGGCTCAGGCAATGCACTTGTATCGGCCTCCCAAAGTGCTGGGATTACAGGTTGAGCCACTGAGCCCGGCTAGAAGTCAACTTTCAATCTTGGTTCCAAGGTAGAGGTTGAAACAATGGTTACAATCTAATTATAAAGATATTATGTGGGACAGTATTTCCTTACAGATTATACATCTTAGATACTTTAATAGGTTTTCTTAAATAATTTCTCAAAATTGATTTTAAATGATTTTAAACAAAGGCTAAAACACTACCAGTTCAGATTTCAGATTCTTTTTTTTTTTTTTTTTTTTGGAGTCTCACTGTATCGCCCAGACTGGAGTGCAGTGGCACGCTCCCAGACACCACAGCCTCTACCTGCTGGGCTCCGGCAATCCTTCCGCCTCAGCCTTCCAAGTAGCTGGAACTACAGGCGTGCGCTACCACGCCCGGCTATGATTTCAGATTCTTAATACAGATTTTTCAACATCCGTCTGTGTGCAGAAGCAAAATTATGAACGGCAATTCGAAGAGCTGAGTTCCCTTCAGAGATGTCACAGGAACTGATGACTGAATGTAGTGCCCGAGTATATGCTGCAAATAAAGGTTTGCATAGCAATAAATAAAGTCATTCAACAGCTCTCCTACCTTCTATCTTATTAGTACTGCTTTTCTACAGAGTCTCATAGGTAATAACTTTTTTTATGAGTTGTAGTCCCACTCTGTCACCCAGGCTGGAGTATAGTGGCACAATCATAGCTATCACAGCCTCGACCTGCTGAGCTCAGGCGATCCTTCCACCTCAGCCTTCCAAGTAACTGGAACTACAGGCGTGTGCCACCATACCTGGCTAATTTAGATGAGGTCTCACTATGTTGCCCAGGCTGGTCTCCAACTCCTGGGCTCAGGTAATCCTCTTGCCTTGGCCTCCCTAAGTGCTGGGATTATAGGTGCAAGCCACTGTGCATGCCTCATTGGTATTAACTTTAACTATCATTGAATACATATTTGAGTACAGTAAGTGTACATGATAAACACTCTATGGAGACAGAAAAAAAAATCATGAAGACATAGACATAAAAATAATTAAATTGTCATGTAATACTTTAAAACCAGAGGCATATATCAAATATCATCACAGAATAAAGTTGGGAATAAATGAATACTACCTAGGAGAGGAAGGAATGACTTCCAGAAGTGGTAAAATTTAAGATGAATTCTGAAGGACTAAGGACTAATAGGAGTTAAAAAAAGAAAAAAAGAAAAAAAAAAAGAAAGCATTACAGACAGAGAACTGTGTGTGAGGTGCAAAAGAGGTAAAAAAAACAAAAAACAAAACAGCACACACTGGGAATAGCAAGTTTGCTAAGGCTAGAATAGGGCCTGAGGCCAGAGAAAAAATATGCCATGCATTTTATGCTGTAATAGGGAACCCTAGAAGTTTTAGAATAAGAAAATGATATGATCAGATATATGTTTTTAAAAACAAAACTCACAGAACTGATAAGAAGCTAATATTATACAGATGGGACACTAAGAATATAAATATTGGCAGAATTTCCAGTGTGTGAGACCTACATATTCTCTATACTACTGAAATCAATATATTTAAGAATGGACAGGAAATAGAAATGTTAGTGACAATAAGGAGGACTCCATTTTCTCCAGCATGGACTTCTGATAGAGTTTATACTGTTACACATTTTCCTAATTTAAATATATATGGTAATCTGTCTGTGTTACATATCATTAAAATATCTGGGTAATGGGGAATTCAACTGGGCAGAGTCTTAACTTACATGGTCATAAAAGGCAAAAATGCTAACAGTCTTCAGTTAATGGAGGACCTGGAACCTATGTCCTCCTATAGTGGAATGAGCTGAAAATATTTCCCCATCATAAATCGGGACAAGAAGATAACAGATCTCAAAGAGAAATGTAACTCACTTTAATTACTTTCATCACCTCATACAGCTGTTTTGTAAAGAGTTTATAACAGTTTCTGATATACAGTAAGCACTCAATAAATGGTAAATTACTATTATCACTACTTTTATTGATTTTTTTAAACTGCCATTAGGCCCCAACTACTTCTTTTAAAAAACTTACCTCTGTGGTTTTTATAGAAAATACAATTGTTGGCACAGGTATCAGGATGAGCATCCCAAAAATCAGGACCACAATAGCACAGTGGAGGTAAACTAATATTATACAGCTGCATTTTCTCCCGGATCTGGGCTCGTAAAGCTTCTACATATCTATAAAAATAAAGTATTATTAGGCAAACTGAACTACTAGAAAAAGAGTGAGCATGAATTCTGATTTTATAATCAGATTTAACTGTTAAAACTATTTCATATCTCTGTGCCTTGACTCATCCTCTTTGTACAGGGAAATAGCATGAGAAAAATGCAGTGCTATTCCTGAGAAGTACCAGGTAAGCAAAAAATTTGGTAAAGTTATGATCTTCTAAATGAGGAAAAATATGAAAAGGTAAACAGTCAATTCTTTTTTAAGAAAAATGAGAGCACTGACTTCCTATTAAGTCTTCTCTAGAGCCAGAATTTCATGCAGCACTTTTTAAATTACCTTAGGTATTCCTTTTCTCTCTGTTGTTGTTTTTCTCTGGCTCCTTTTATTTCTTCAAGTTGTAACTGGGCTAGTATCTCACTCATCTTCTCCCCTGAATATGGTTCTTCTTTAAAGTTCATTCTTAGGATCCTCTGCTCTTCAGCATAACGTTGCTGCTCTCTCTTTTTCTTAATTCTGAGAGTAAAATCATAGTATGGTTAGGAATTTCATAAAATTATTATTTAGCTTCTAGATTCAAATAACTCAAGAAATTTCCAGAAACAAAGGAGTTAGGAAATCAATTTAAAACCCCATGAATATCTTTAAAAGTTCCTGCTGGCTGATTAAGCTTATACTGTATCTCATCTATATACACAGCTTCTCAAAGGGAAATGAGTGATAGCTACTACTAAAACAGTTTTTTTCTGTAAGAATCCTAGCAGAAGATCCTTCCCAGGTTAAAACTACAAGCTGGTCAAAACAGAGTAACAGACCAGATCTGCTCTCCTACCTTAAACAACCCCCCCAAAATCAAAAAGTAAAAAAATAGTGTATAAACCAAGCACAAGAAACAATGGTTTTCAAGACACTGGATATCAGGCAACAAAAGATACCAGTCCCTGACAGATGGGAAACAAATGAAGTAAGCCCTATAATCACCAGAGAGTATTGCCTTCAAAGTTTCCAGGCAGTGGCATGATGCAGGGAAGTTGAAGTGGAACCTGGTGGGCTCCATGAGTTGATGAGATAGAGCTAAGATTGCAGGGAGACAGCCGGGCTCGGTGGCTCAGCCCGTAATCCCGCGCTTTGGGAGGCTGAGGTGAGTGGATTGCCTGAGCCCGCGGGTTCGAGACCCGCCTGGGCAACTTGGTGAGACCTCATCTCTACAATAAACCAAAAAATTAGCCGGGCGTGGTGGCACGCGCCTGTAGTTCCAGCTACTTGGAAGGCTGAGGCGGAAGGATCGCCAGAGCCCAGCAGTTCGAGGCTGCGGTGGCCAGGAGTGGCCACTGCATTCCAGTCTGGGTGACAGAGTGAGACTCCAATTCAAAAAAAAAAAAAAAAAGATTGCAGGGAGACAAAGGCAAGTAGAGTTCATAAGACAAGATAGCAGAGAGAAGAGAGCTGCTCAGAGAGAGGACCCTAGAGGAGAACAAAGAGTGCCCCTTTAGTACACAGAGAATACTGACTGGTGCAAGCAGAAATAATGTGAGGCTTGGGAAAGAACTATTCAAAATAAGAGGGAACAATGACTAGAGTTCACATTAAGCCAGAAGAGTACTTGTTCCTACCAATCAGACTTGAAAAACTCATAATTCACAAGGATGTATTTTTAAAATCCAAAAAGGCTTTTTTTTTTTTTGGTAAAAATTGAAACTGATTTTTAAATTCCCATGGAAATGCAAAAGGCCTAGAATAGCCAAGACAAGTCTGAAAACAAAATTGGAGGCCTAATGCTATCTTATTTCAAGCTTTATTGCAGAGCTGCATTAATCAGACCCTCATAGTATTAGTATAGAGATAGACACATAGATCAAAGGAACAGAAGAGAAAGTCAGAGATAAATCCACCATATAAGTGGACTACTCAATTTTTAACACTTCTACTGAGATATAATTTACACTATAAAGTTTACCATCTCCACAATGTAATTTGAGAATATTTTCAGTACCTCATAAAAAACCTTGCACTTATTGCAGTCACTCTTCAGCAACCACTAATTTTTCTATCTCTATAGAGTTGCCTAGTTCAGATATTTCATATAAATGAGATAATACAATATGTGCTCTTTTTTTATTGGCTTCTATCATTTTGCCAAACGGTTTAAAAATCTATTCATGTTATAGCAGTAATTCTTTCATTTTTATTGTCAATATATCATTGTATGAATATACCACATGTTATTTTTCTATTCACCAGTTTTTGGATATTTGGGGTACTGGTTTCCAAAGTGGCAGTATCATTTTACATTTCCCATCAGCAATAATGGGGATTGCAATTTCTCCACATTCTCACCAACACTTGTTTTCATCTGTCTTTTTTTCATCACAGCCGTTTTAGTGGGTGTGAACTGATATCTTGTGGTTCTGATTTGTATTTCCAAATAACTAACGATAATGAATATCTTTTCATGTGCTTATTAGCCATGTATATCTTTTTCTAGGAAAAATGTTAATTTAAATCCCTGTCCACCTTTTAATTGGGTTATCTTTTTATTACTGAGTTATAAGAGTTTCTTATATATTCTGAATACAAGTCCCCTATCAGATACATGATTTACAATTATTTTCTCCTACTCTGGTTGTCTTTTCATTTCCTTGATGGCTTTTATTTTGATAAAGTCCAACTTATCAATCTTCTCTTTTATTGCTAGACAACTAATTTTTTGATAAATACATAAAGGCAATGCAGTGTAGGAAATATAGCTTCTTCAGCACGTGGGTATCCACATATAAAAAAATAAGCCTCGCCGGGCTCGGTGGCTCAGCCTGTAATCCCGCGTTTTGGGAGGCTGAGGTGAGTAGATTGCCTGAGCTTGCGAGTTCGAGACCCGCCTGGGCAACTTGGCGAGACCTCATCTCTACAGTAAATCAAAAAATCAGCCGGGCGTGGTAGCGTGTGCCTGCAATTCCGGCTACTCAGAAGGCTGAGGAGGAAGGATTGCCGGAGCCCAGTGGGTAGAGGCTGCGGTGGCCGGGAGCAGCCACTGCACTCCAGTCTGGGCGACAGAGTGAGACTCCAACTCAAAAAAAAAAAAGCCTCACAGCATATATGAAGATTCGCTCACATTGGATCACAGACCTAAATGTAAACTTAAAATGATAATCCTTCTAGAAGAAAACAGGAAAAAAAAATCTTTGTGACTTTGGGTTAAGCAAAGATTTGTTAAGTATGACAGAAAAAGCACAATCTATAAAATAACACATTAAATAACAGAAATTCATCAAAATTTAAAACTTCTGCTTTTTAAAAGACAATGTTAAGATGAAAAGACAAGTCACAGACTGGGAGAAAATCTTTGTAAAGCATATATCTGATAAAGAACTTGTATCTCGATTATATTAAAGAACTGTCAAAATTCAACAATAAAACAATCCAATTTAAAAATGTGGATTTGAACAGATCACCAAAAA
Organism: Tarsius wallacei; assembly: GCA_963574415.1. Lineage (NCBI taxonomy): Eukaryota > Metazoa > Chordata > Mammalia > Primates > Tarsiidae > Tarsius > Tarsius wallacei. The sequence continues at coordinate 25,577 of CAUYQG010215461.1, read as the reverse complement.
TGACATACAGATGGCAAATAAACACATTAAAAGAAACTCAACCTAATGAGTCATCTTCGGGAAATGCAAACTAAAACCACAATGAGAAACCACTACATATACTATTCAAACGGCAAAAAAGAAAAAGACCAACCATGTCAAGTGTTGGTGAGGATATCAAAGAATTTAAACCCTTGTACACTACTGGTTACAATAAAAGTTGGTACAACCACCTTGGTAAACAGTTTGACAGTTTATTTTAAAAATGAAATATATGCCTATCATCTGATTCAGCCATTCTACTCCCAGTTATTTACCCAAAAGAAAAGGTAATAAATGCGCAAACAAAGGTTTATATAGCAATATTCACTGCAGCTTTATTTTTAATAGTCTATAAGTGGAAACTATCCAAATGTCCATCAATCTATGAATAGATAGGCAAACTGTGATATAGCCATTCAATAGAATACTATCTAGCAACAAAAAGGAATGAACTCTTGATTCACGTAAGAATGAAGCTCAAAATAAACCAGCTAAGTAAAAGAGTTATATACAAAACAGTAAACATTGTATAATTCCTGTTATATAAAACACTAGAAAACGTAAACCAATGTATAGTGACAGAAAGCACACCAGTGGTTGCCTGGGGAGGAGGTGGCAGAAAGGGGAGAGAAGGAGGAACTTCCAAAAGGCATGAGAAAACTTTTGGGGTTAATGGATATGTTTACTATCTTGACTATGATGATGGTTTCATGTATATGTCAAAACATATCCAATTTTATATTTTAAATGTATATGGTTTAAAGCTATTAAATGATACCTATTAAAAATTCCCTACTTACAAGCAGAGAGGAAATAAGTAGCTCAAATAAGAAAATCATTTTAAAAACTAAGTAAAGAGCTTTCGTTAAGAAATATGACTAGCTGGGTTCGGTGGCTCAGACTGTAATCCTGCGCCTTGGGAGGCTGAGGTGAGTGGACTGCCTGATCCCGTGGGTTCGAGACCCCCCTGGGCAACTTAGCGAGACCTCATCTCTGCAATAAATCAAAAAAAAAAATTAGCCGGGTGTGGTAGCGCGCGCCTGTAGTTCCAGCTACTTGGAAGGCTGAGGCGGAAGGATCGCTGGAGCCCAGCAAGTCGAGGCTGCGGTGGCCGGGAGTGGCCACTGTACTCCAGTCTGGGTGACAGAGTAAGACTCCAACTCAAAAAAAAAAAAAAAAGAAAAAAAAAGAAATATGACTGACTCAAGACAAGAATTCATAAACACATGCTGATAAGGCCAGCAACTAAAAATCACTTTGAGACAAATGAGCTATTGTTTTCTGAACAGCAATACGAGACAAATTCACACTCAGACTCTTCAATAAAGTTGGGACTGCTGGAAATTCTGGGCTTCTATCCATTTGTGGGATAGAAAGTCAATTCTAGCCATTGACTCCAGGAGAATTACAGCCTTCCATCTTAGATTAACACAGGTCTAAGTTAAAAACCAGGAAGCCATTCTATAAAGACTAAAAAAATAAGGCACTGGAAAAATAGACAAGAGGTGGTGGTTGTAGAACCAAGTCTATTCAGATTCTGACAGCTTTTCACTGGCTACCTCTAGCAGAGTGACAAAGCCACTTTAAAGAAGGATTTTCTTCCAATTGCTCTCTCACACTTGATAGTCTTTCCTGAGCTACAACTATAAATCTAAATTTAGTATTCCTAAAAGAGCATAAAACATAAACATAGTTTTTAATGGTATGATAGAAACTCAAATGCAACATAAAGATGTAATAGGGGAGAGGTAAAAAGCCACGACTGCAACTTGGACAGAGAGATATTTTTTACCTCAGTGAAGATCAAGAATTAAAGGCACATGAATGTGAGGAAGGCAATGTGGGAAAAGGCCAAAACAGCCATATACACATATCACACTTGAGGAACCTAAGATCATAGCTGATTTTGGCTGGGGAGCTACATACATGGAGATCTTACTCCAAAGAGTGCCAATAAAGCAAAGTAAGTATTTTGAGAGCATTCATATTTGTTACATTCAACAACTCCTAACCTTTTGAAAAAACAAATGTTAAAAAAGATATTTTTGTAAATAATGAATCAAGTTGAGGTTTTCAGTAACGAAATTTAAACAAAGTCAAATGAATAACAACAGAAAAGCTTACTTACGGATATAATCCTCTATACCAATTACTCCCTATACCAGTACACTAAGGGCTAAAGGAACATGTCAGCATTGTGTTACAACTGTTAACACCTTAGGTCTTGGAAATAGAATGGTTACTAGAAATGATGGAATCAGCCACACCTCTTCTCTTTATAGCTAGTCTTCTCTTCACAAATATATCAAGAGTTGTCTCCATTTCTTGTGTCTATTTCCTCACTCCAAAGATCCATCACTGCACCAAAACAGCTCTCTCTAATGTCACTGGTGACCCACAGGTCACTTAATCCATCTAGCACATGCATTCTTTTTTTTTTTTTTAAGTTGGAGTCTCACTGTCACCCAGGCTGGAGTGCAGTGGCTGCTCCCGGCCACCGCAGCCTCGACCTGCTGGGCTCCGGCGATCCTTCCGCCTCAGCCTTCCAAGTAGCTGGAACTACAGACGCGCGCTTTTACCATGCCTGGCTAATTTTTTTTTTTACTTATCATAGAGATGAGGTCTCGCCAAGTTGCCCAGGCAGGTCTCGAACCCGTGGGCTCAGGCAAACCACTCACCTCAGTCTCCCAAAGGCGCGGGATTACAGGCTGAGCCATCGAGCCCAGCTAGTACATGCATTCTTAAGAGCAGCAAAATTGTCCTTAAGGGGACCAGAAAACCTTAGATACGATAATAGTTTGTGGCCCTGTAAAAACTCATACTACATAAGCAGAAATGTATCTATGCACTAAAATTTTATCGGGGGGCAATTAGAAATAAAATGTCTAAAAGGGCTCAGGTTCAGAAACACTGATGAATTTTTCAGTCCTCATTTTATTGCCCTCTCAGAAACATTTAACGTTGCTAACCATTCCTTCCTTCCTGAAGCCCTTCTCTTCCTCAAAATACTTTGCTGAATTTCTTCATATACCTCTCTGGACTATTCTGTCTCCTTTGCAAAACCATCTTCTCTACATTACAGTGTTCTTCAAAGTTCAATACTATGCCTTCTCTTCTTACTCAATGCCTTCTCCTCAGGTGGCTTTATGTATGTCCTCTGCTTCAGTCCACCGCCAACTATCACCAACTAGCTCTGTAACTCACAAGCTATGCTCTGCCATAGATCATTCCCTTGAGATTCAAACTTATCTATCTGCCAATTTGATATCTCCACCTGATGTCTCAAGAGTATTTTCCTGAGAAAAGAATCCACAGCTTTGATTAGATTCTCAGGTTAAGTGCAACTGCCATACAGTAGTTTCAGAAAAGATCATAAAATGAAAAATGATAGTGCTAGCCAAAAAAGTTGATATAAACAATTATTCTATAAACAAGTTTCTGTTTTCCTCGGTCTTCAAAGCCTTTATTATAAATACACCTTTTAGTTCATATACAACAGACACTAAACTGTGCCAAAAAACAATAAATGAATAATTTTGTTTTTCCCAGAGCAATAATGTGAATACAATTATAGTGATTCTCTGGTTATGCCAAAAGGTACTGTACTCTAAAATCAGTATCAGTAAAAGAGAGGTAAGAATATAAAACATTACAAATTGGTTTATAAACTGGTTATATTGGGTGATTGTACAAGTAAATGTTAATATTTACATTTTGAAGAGAATCCTAAAAACAGAGTGACATCACATGGAAACTGTATTAAAAATATATATTCTTATAATTTCCAAAAACTCTTATTAAACTCTTCCTGTTACTCAGTCACCTTTCATATAAGGCCACATCACTAATCCTTTACAAAGTTAAACTAGAACCAAAGGTGAGCGCTATCTTTTGACTCTGGATTTTTTCTTCCTGAGCAATCACAAAAATTTGCCAACATCAATAATTGGGTTTATATTTCAAGAAACAGGTTTATATTTCAAGAATGAAAGAGGTACCCTGTTAGAAAAGTAACTGCTCAAGGAGAAGGAAGAAATTTGCCTCTTTGGCACAATAGGATTAAGATTTAATCCAGCACAGTCCAAATCTTTGCCTGCTGATTCTGTTTTTCTGTTCAACCTTTATTTCTGTCTCTCCATTCCCTGATTCTGATAGTATCCTTCCTTAGTCATTTTAGAAAGGAATAAGTTCTAATGTTTGATAGCAGAGTAGGGTGACTAAGGTTAATAACAATGTGTTTTATTTTTCAAAATAGCTAAAAGAGAAGACTTGAAATGTACCCAACACATAGAAATGATACATATCCTACATATAAAACAAAATTTCACATGTACCCCATTTGTATGTACAAATATACCATATCCAAAAAAAAAGATAAATCACTACTAAGAATAATTTAACATTTCCTACTGTACTCTCTATTTAGACTTCCTTTAAGCACTCAAATCCATCGTGCCCCAAACTAATTATCCTCTTCACCTCTATCGCCTTCCCTGGAAAATCTGTTTTATATTATTCTATATACCTGGTGGCCCAAGCCATGAATCTGGGACTTATCCTTTAATTCTCCTCTGGCAAAATCCTATCAATTCTCTTAACTGCTCTTAAAATTGCCTCTTCCTCTTTGCCTTCCTATTCTTAAGTGACAGGCCATGTTACAAACTTCAAAGAAGTTAGGTAATGGACTCAAACTTGGGGTTGAATCAGTTGTGTCAATTGCTAAATGTGGTCTTAACCTTACGCAAATTACCTAACCTTTCTAAGGGCTCATTTTCCCACCTATAAAATAAAAACAATGATAAAATCCACCCTACAAGGTTATTAAAATGAATAAATGAGCTGATATCTCTAAAGCACTCAACATTATGCCTAGCACATTGTAAACATTCAACAAATGGTAGCTACTGCTACCCTGAAGGATTGCTGTATCTATTAAAGGAGATAAACTATGTAAAATGCTCGACACATAGTACAAGCTTAGTATATAAAAATCTTTAAAAAAATTAATTTCACTTCTCCTCTCCAAGTGTATTACTTCTAAGTCTTCTTATTTATTCTCCATGATAGCTCTAACTGGGTTCCTGTTTTCAAGATAAAATCCAAATTCCTACTCATGATATACAAGGGAGGACAAAAACAAACAAAAACCAGAATTCATTTATTAAAAAATTCTGTATTTATTCTTGCAGGTTTAAACTTCAGTCACCGTCAAAATATTGTTTGATGCAATATACCTATTGAGACACATTTCCCACTGCTCAAAGCAGTTTTTGAACACATCAATTTTGATGTCTTTTAGTGCTTCTGCCAGTTTTTGTTTCATCTCTTTCACATTAGCAGAATGTTTCCCTTTAATGGCAGTAGTGGGAAACTGCCAGAGGAGGGCAGGGGCGGGACTGGCAGTAGTGGGAAACTGCCAGGGGAGGGGGAGCACACTTCATCAACAAGGGTAACCTGCCTAATGAACACTTGTATACGTAACCCTGAATTGTACCCCACATATTTAAAATTAAAAATTAAAAAAAGTTTCCCTTTGAGGACTTTTTTCATCCGGGAAAACAAAACAAGTCACTCAGGACAAGATTGTGTGAACAGGGAGGGTGGGGCATGGGGGTGATGCTGTTTTTGGTCAAAAACTGCTGATCATTCAACCTGGTATGCACAGGTATGCTTGTAAATCACCCATCATGAAATAGGCAAATGCCTGAAACAATCTCCCTGCTAAAAATTCACTGAAACCAAATGTAGCCTCTTACAACAATGCTAGTTGGTATACTGATGCTGATGGGTTCCCAGAACACTTGCCTAGTGGGGGGGAAACCTGTATTACAAGGGGCCCGCCCTCCAAAACATAATTCCAGTTTTTTTGGGGTCCCCCTTGTACTAAGCTCTTTATGGTCTTAGCTTTCCTTATTTCTTAAGGCTTACCACTTGCCACTTCTTTAGCTCCAATCACATCAAACTCAGAAGTGTCACATTCTCCCATGAATCAACTATTTTTGCAATGCTCTTTCTTTTGTCCAGGTTTCCTGTCTACTCTTTCCCTAATCCAATTCCCATTTTGTCTTATACTATTCCTACTAATCCTTCAAAACTCAGCTCAAGGAGTCTTCCCTTTCATTCTGGCACCCTATATCCCCAATTTTGGTTTCAAAGTGCAGTCTCTGTGATCTGATATATTTTTGTACTTTTTTTTTCTTCTGGCTTATTTCTCCAAATACTTTTTTTCTTCTAATGATAATAGCAGTGACTAACATTTTTGAGTACACACTAAATGTTTGATTCTGTATTAAGCATATTTACATATTACCTCATTTAATCCTCACAGCAATTTTATGAGGTGTATACCATTATTCGTCTTATTTTACAAAGAGGAAACAAGATTACAGAAGTAACTTTCCCATAAGTCAACAGCTGATAGGTAGCAGAGCTCAGACTTGAACACATATATCCCTTGTTCTTAACCACATGCAGCACTGTCTTGTAGCACTAAATATAGGGTATTAAAATGATTTATTTCCAGTCATTTGTCACTTAAAGATGGAGATACTTTCTAAGAAGTGCATCGTCAGATGATTTTGTCATTGTTGCGAACAATACAGAGTGTCCTTACACAAACCTAGATGGCACAGCCTATAGGCACCTAGGCTATATGATACAGCCTGTTTCTCCTAAGCTAAAAACCTGCACAGCATGTTACTGTACTGAATACTGTAGGCAACTGGTAACACAATGATAAACATTTGTATATCTAAACATAGAAAAGAACAGTAAAAATATGGTACAAAAGATAAAAAATGAAACACCTGTATAGGAAGCATCATAAATGGATCTTGCAGGACTAGAAGGTGTCCTGGATGAGTTAGTGAGTAAGTGGTAAGTGAACATGAAGGCCTAGGGCATTATTGTACACTCCTACAGACTTTATAAAATACTGTACACTTAGACTACACTAAATTTACAAACAATGAATTTCTTTAATAACAAAATAATCTTAGCTTACTGTAACTTTTTAATGTCATAAACTTTTTCTTATTTTTGAGTTGGAGGGTCTCACTCTGTCAGCCAGACTGGACGGCAATGGCGTGATCATGGCTCACTGCAGCCTCAACCTCCTTGGCTCAGGTGATCCTTCTACCTCAGCCTCCTGAATAGCGGGGACTACAGGCAAGTGCTACCATGCCCAATTAACTATATTATTTTGTAGATATGAGGTCTTGCTATGTTGCCCAGGTTGGTCTTGAACTCCTGGGCTCAAGCAATCCAACCACCTGGGCTGCTCAAAGTGCTGGGATTATAGGCGTGAGCCACCACACCTGGCCCCTTCATACACTTTTTAATTTTTAAAACTTGACTCTTCTGTAATAATACTTAGCTTAAAACACATTGTACCGCTGTACAAAAATATTTCCTTTCTTTATATTCTTATTCTATGAGCATTCTTGTTTTACATTAAAATTTTTTTTTTTAATTTTTAAGCTTTTTTTGGTTAAAAACTAAGACACAAACACACGTTAGCCTAAGTCTACACAAGGTGAGGACCATCAACATAACTGTCTTCCACTGCTATATCCTGTCCCACTGGAAGGTCTTTAGAGGCAATAACACTCATGGAACTGTCAACTCCTATGATAACAATGCCTTCTTCTGGACTACCTCCTGAAGGACCTGCCTGAGGCTGTTTTGCAGTTAATTTTTTTTGTAAGTATTAAGGAGTACATGCTAAAATAATGATAAAAAGTATACTGTAGTAAATATACAAACCAGTAACATGGTTATTTACTATCATTGTCAACTATTAAATACTACATAATTGTACATGCTATACTTTTATAGGACTGGAAATGCAAGTTTGTCTACACAAGCATCACCATCACCACAAACATGTGAGTAATGCATTGATTGCCCTATGGCATTACAATAGCTACATCACTAGGTGATAGGATTTTTTTCAGGTCTACTGTAATTTTATGGGAAGAACATTGTATATGTGGTTTGCTGTTGACTGAAATATCTTTATGTGGTACATAACTGAATTTATCTGTTTCCCATTAGTTGGTCAAATCTCTCTAGTAAGATCCTTGAAAACTGGGATCATGTCTTTCATTTCTTGTATACCCTATGTCTAACATAATTTCTATCAATTAATAGATATTCAATAAATAGCTGCTAAATGAGTGAATGAAACCATATCATTTGATTCTTATAACTGAGTGAGATAAAGCAGTTATCAATTCCTGTTTATAAAGCAGGATTATTTTAGAATGCTGCTAAAGTGGTTCTGTCTTCAAGTTAAATCACATAATCTTCCTGCAAAAATAAAAATGATTTCTCTCTTCAACAAAGGCAAAAAATAATTTTTAATTATTTGCCAACTATCAACAACAAGATTTAGTCTTCTGATATCATCTGTCAAACAATCAGACCTTATGTTTTTTCTGAGGTCAAGAGTATAAATCCAAGAAGAAAAGATTATCCAGTAGGAAATGGCAATAAAACAAAAGCCTTAAGCAGAAAAGCTTTCAAAGAAGGTCAGTAGTATTGCTAAAGAATTCCCTACTGACTATGCCTGTATGGTAGGCATGTCATAAGAAGATTTAGGTTAGACATAAAACACCTACAGCAGGGGTATGCAGTCTTCAGTTAAATGAAATGAATTAAATTTTCATTTTGTCTTTTACCTGATAGCCTGAAAAAGGCTTACATATATGGGCACTACAGAACTGAAAGATGTTTTTTTGATGCAAATCAGATCACAACTAGGGCTAAAAGATCAGGTTACAATAAAACAATCTTGCCTAGATATAAGAATAAACTTCCTGAGAGTCAACATCCTTACATTCTAAAATTGCTAAACTACAGCTCTAAGGAACATTAAAAATTCAAGACAAAAGTATCATAACGTATATAAAAGGGGGAAAAGGCATGTTAGAATAAAAATATACACAAAGCACCTCACAGGAAAACCAGTCTTACCAGAGGATTGCCACATAAAAATTTCAGGAGTCTCTGTACCTTTCTTGCAAAATAAACAGGATATTCAGAGCAAGGGGGCCCCTGTCATGCAAAGCTTAGGCTTCCAAAGTTAAACAATTGAAGATTTTAAAAAATTTAAACTATTGAGAAACACAGAAAAAATGATTTATTTTACCGCCCAGAGACAATTCTTTAACATCTTGGAATGTTTTATTTCAGTCTTTTTCTTCAGCATGTGGTTCCTGTTGTTGCAGAAAGCTTTGTTTCCACCTGGTCCATATTTTGGAAGAAATTTAGGGATATTATACAGTCATTAAGAAGGACAAAATTATGAACTTCACAGAAAACTTGAATGGACTTAGAGTCTATAATGCTGAGTGATCTATCACAGAAACAAAGAACTGAGTATCACATGTTCTCACGCATAAGTGGACCTTGAACAATTATCGGAATACTATGGGAAAAGGATTGTCAGTAGTGAGAAATTGCCGGGGGAAGGGGCGGGATTGTCAGTAGTGGGATTCTGCGGGGGGTGAGGGGAGGACGCCACTCATCAACAAGGGTACCTGCATAATGAACATTTGTATACTTAACCCAATTACTCGGATGTTCTATTTCTTCTTGTGTCCATTTTAGTTTTCTTTTTAAAAATAGGAGTGTCTATTTTATCAAAATTGTCAATTTTTTAAAAATGTTAATTTTTTGTGATACCTTTTTAAAGACATCAAAATTTTTACTGTAAAGTAGTTCATAATGTACTCTTATTTAATATCTGTAGGCTCTATAGTAATGGCTCCTTCTCCATGCCTAATATTGATAAATTGTGTTTTCTCTCTTTCTACTGGTTAGTAAAAGTGATATATCCTTGACAAAACTAAATTTTCAAAGAATCAACTTTTGGCTTTGAGTTTCTCTGTTGCACATTTGTTTTATACTTCACTGATTTCTACACTTATCTCTATGATTTTTTTTTTTCTTATTTGATTTGCAGGTTTCCCCAGACTGCTTAAAGAAGGTCAAAACACTGATTTCAGTCTTCTTTCTTTTCTGTTGAATGGAGTCAAGGCTTTAGTGGCATCTGAAAACTTTTAATATGTGTTATCTTCATTATAATTCTCTTTAAAGTATTTCCTAATTTCCACTGTAATTTTTGACCCAGAATTCTTTTGAAATGTACCGCTTATTGATTTCTAGCATAAGAACATATTCTGAAAAATAACCCAAAATACAGTTATTTTTGGAAAATGTTCCATGAATTCTTGAATATATTCTATCACTGTTCAGTGATTTTACAAAAGTTCTCATTTTACTTGAGTAAATATCTAGAAGTAAAGTGGCTGGATCATAGGGTAGGTCTATGCTTAGCTGTATAAAATGCTGAAGTTTTCCAAAGTGGTTGTGCTCATTTCTATATACATTACCAATACAACAGTTACAGCTGATCTATATCCTTGCCACTATCTGGTACTGTTAAGTTTATTGTCTTTTTTTCCTCTAAGTTACTCTAGTGAGTCCGAAGTGGTAACTCACTGTGTATTTGGTGAGTTATTATTATTATTATTATTATTTTTGAGTTAGAGTCTCACTCTGTTGCCCAGGCTGGAGTGCAGTGGCACACTCACAGCCACTCCAGCGTTGACCTGCTGGGCTCCAGTGATCCTTCCACTCAGTCCTCCAAGCAGCCGGAACTACAGGTGTGTGCCACCATGCCCAGCCAATTTTTTATTTATTATAGAGATGAGATCTTGCCAAGCTGCCTGGGCTGGTCTCAAACTCTGCCTCCCAAAGTGCTGGGACCACAGGCTGGGCTCTTATTTTAAGATTATTATTTTTCAACTTCAGATTTTCTTTCTTTTTTTTTGAGTTGGGGTCTCACTCTGTCGCCCAGACTGGACTGCAGTGGAACAATCACAGTTCACTGCAGCCTTAAACTCCTGGGCTCAAGCAAACCTCCCATTTCAGCCTCCTGAGCACAGGACTATAGGCATGTGCCACCACACATCTAATTTCTTATTTTGTAGAGATGAAGTCTCACTATATTGCCCAGGCTAGTCTCAAACTCCTGGGCTCATGCGATCCTCCTGTCTTGGCACCCCAGGTGTGAGCCACCATATGTGGCCAATTTCAGATTTTTTATTTGACTTTATTTTATAGATTCCAATTATTTGGTGGAATTCTCCATATTTTCATCTATTTTCTCCATCTCTTCCTCTAGTTACTTGAGCATATTAATAAATTATTTTAAAGTCTTTGCTAACATTAATATCGGTGTCACCTGTGAGTCTACTTCTAGTGTCTAGTCCTTCTCTTGGCTTTTGGACATCTAGTCCTTTCTAAGTGTGTACTTAGAAAATTTTGATTGAATGCTAAATATTGTTTAAACATGTCTTGAAGGCTCTAAATGATGTTACTATAATCAGAGTTAGTTTACCCTTTTCTGTGCTAGGCAGAGTGCATGGTTCATCATCTTAATCCAGTCCAGATGTCAGCAGAATTGAGGCTGCTTTACAATTTAGGTAAGGCTTATTCTACAGATGCTTAGGCTATTTTATTAGTGTATGCTCTCACTGGCTTTCAACTGAAAGTCTGGTATGTGCATTGGGCCCATGTTTCCCTCCCCCAACCCAGTGGGTACTGAACTCTATATCTCTGCATCCCCACAGACTAACAGATTCTTAGTCTACTTTTCATATGTTTTCCACTTATCCTTTATGGCAAATGTCCTGAAGAGGAAACTGATCAGATGTTTGGGATGCTTCAAGTCTTCAATTTTGTTATTTCAGTTTCTTAAGATCACCAAAATGTCTGCTTGTATCTCCATCATCCAACAGTAGTCCTGTGCCTGATCCAATTTCATATTGAAACATATATAGAATACTCCTAAAGTCTTTAGTTTCCATTGTTTCCAGAACTCTAGTTCTTTGTTTCCAAATGTATGTAAGTCAGTCCTTCCTTAATATTCCACAGGCTCTTCAAACTCATGGTCCAAAACTGAACTCACTAGCTTCCTGACAAATCTGTTATTTGGGCATTCTCTATTTATGGAAATGTTACTGCCATTCATTCATTCAGTTATTCAAAAAGGAAGTTAGAAACTACCCATGGCCGCTCTTTCAACACCAAAACCCTCAAGACCTACTTGGTCAAGTTCTTAAATATTACTAATAGAACTTTTGCCTTTAAATCTTTCAACAGTTTTGTAATAAACCCTCTGCCACTTTACTTCACTTGGAGTTTAGCCACCTCAAGTTTTCACATTACTTCTCAGACATATCTTATGCTTTCATACTAAGTTTCTTGACCAACTGGTAAACTTCAATTCATCCTTTATGATGCAGTTTGAGTATTAACTCATCTATAAAGCCTTTCCTGACCTCCCTAGACTATCCCTGCCTCATTTTTACATTATAATATTTTGTCTCTTTTTCTCCACTTATCTGGTCTCCCTTGGTGCTCAACCTATTAATCACCACTACCACCACCACCACTACCACCACCACTATCACCATCATTATCATTATCACTACTACCACCACCACCACTACCACCAACATGGTAGTAACAGGTATTTTTTATTGTGATTTTATCAAATGTCAGATACAATGTTAAGTAACTTACATACATTTTTCCAGAGGTAAAATATGTTACTACAAAAAAAAAAGGGGTACATTCAAACTTAAGTCCATTTGATTCTAAGCCTGTACAATGAAACACTACCCTGCCACATATCCAAGTTTTTTATTCTCAGCATACAGTACAGTGCCTGGCATGTAGTAAGTTCTCTATAAAGTCTGCTTTATTGCTGAAAAGTACTAAATGAGACAATAAATCAAAGCCTTTGTAAATGATAAAACTCTGCATGAATACTACTATCATTTCCTTCTACCCTGTGTTTATATTTGTTTTTCTAATTCACGACCCTTACCCACTTGCCCTCAAAACACATATTTATCTATCTAGGCCCAACTGAAAGCAATAATGTCTCTTAACTCTCCAGAGTCAGTAGTCCTTTCTTCTGTGCTCTCATGGACTTTGCATCTACTTCTGAACTGTACTAATTATATTATTTATCTGCATATATTTGTTTCTCACTATCCCTTCCCAACTTAGGAGTTCTTCAAGAAAAGAAACCACATTTTTATCTATCTTTGTATCACCTAGGCCTAGGACAGTGTCTGTGATATGGAAGATGCCAAATTAAAGTGTTCTGAATAAATACAGAATCATTCTTGGACCAGGATAAGAGGGGAGCACTTGACATGGGACTCACATTTTTAATAGTTCCACTTTGAGACTTCTCCCCATAGGCCTCAGAGATTAAGCATCTAGGGAAAAAGTCTCACATGAAACTAGACTCTGCTACAATTATCCAGGCCTCTGGAATTATTTGCTCCAATTTTCCAAGGCCATTTTCAAGGTCTAGATAGTTCCGTTCCCCACATATGTTTTTCTGAGAGCACATTGCACCGCTGAAGTGTGTACCTAGGCTCAGTAATCCTAGGACATTGAGCACATAGGACATTAAGGAGTGACTTGATACTTGTAAGGCATATGAACAGAAGTAGGACATCGGGGCTAGGTTAAGCATAGCACGTATCCAAGATACTTCGCATACAAAATAGAGGTATGGGTACAAAGAGAAAGAGGGTGGGTTAGGGACTGTCTCTCTCCAAGCTGCATGTTCCTGCATGTAACCCAGAGAAGTCCAAGAATTACAAATTTGAACCCGACCTCCTAGGTCATTATGAAATTATATTTGTAAAGGTAGGACAACAGAATATATATCATTTAACAGTTTTTAGCTTAGTTTATGACATTTAAATATTTAGGTGTAAGGTATATACACTCAAAATTTAGGTGTAAATTATCTGTACTCAAGTCCATTTCCATAAATGTTAGAGGCAGGCTTAAATAAATAATCCCATGAATAAACTATAAACAAATGAAAATACATATGAAAGCACTTAGAACCCAATAAATATTTTCTTTGCCATAGCCACTATACCAGTAGTAGTTGTTTTTTTAAAAAATAATTCTTCTAAATAAATTCTATTACAGAAACAATTACCCATTACTATGAAGGAAAACTTATTAGTAACACTAAAAAAGAAAAGAATTATTAAAAGATTTATTTTCTTTCACTGAGTTGAAATAACATCGTAAAGGAATTAGGAAACTTTTAGGTCCAAAGACTATCCATGATGCTATTTGAACACATTTCTGGCATTTTACAGTAACCTTACAACAGTTTTTGTTGCAGTATTACAGGCAATATTATAAAATAAAAGTGTTACTTCCTTATATTGTATAGCACTTCATAAATTTCAAAGTATTTTGACATATTATTAGCACTTTGTTTAATGCCTTATGCATAGCAGGCCAATAGGATCTGATTAAACAAATTCTCATATTAGATCAGTAAGATTTCACTATAACTTTTTATATATTTTTTTACAAGTCAGGAGGCACTAAAAGGTTGCCAAGACAATTGGGGTTGAGCTCTGAGAGGGATTCAGTACAAACCTGTATATTAAAAAATGTAACTGATTGAGGAAAACTTCTTCAACTTGATAAAGAACATCGATAAAATCTTAATGCTAACATCATAATTAATGGGGAGAAACTGTAAGTTTTCTTGCTAAGATCAAAAACAAGGCAAGGATTTACCCTCTTACCACTCCTTTCAACATTGTACTGAAAGTCCTAGCTAATGAAGTAAGACAAGAAAAGGAAATAAAAGGTATATAGATGGGGAAGTAAGAAATAAAACTGTCTTTGTTCATGGATATCATGCTTATCTAATAATGAAAGAATTCCCAAAAGAATTCTTGAAGTCAATAATTGATTACAGCAAGGTTGAAGGATATAAATGTAATGTACAAAAGTCAATCATTTTCCTATATACCAGCAATGAACAGGTTGACTTTGAAATTAAAAACACAATACTATTCACGTTGGCACCCTCCAGCATGAAATATCTTAGATATAAATCTGAAATATGTACAAGGTCTATATAGGCAAAACAAAACTTGGAAGAAAAAAATCAATGCAGAACTAAATAAATAGAAAAATATTCCATGGTCATGGATAGGAAGAATATTGTCACAGATGTCAGTTCTTCCTAGTTTGATCTATACATTTAATTCAATTCCAATAAAAATCTCAGCAAGCTTTTTTTGTGGACATAAACAAATGTATCCTAAAGTTTATATGGAGAGGCAAAGGACCCAGAATAGCTAACACAATATTAAAGGAGAATAACAAAGTTGGAAGACTGAAACTACCCAATAAGACTTACTATAAAGCTACACACCCCACCCATTGCCGCCAGTACCCAGGCATACCATCCAGGGGCCTAAGGATAGCCCTGCCCCACCCACTGCCACTACTGCAGGCATCCATGATTGTTGTCTGGGGACCTAGGGATCAACCTGCTTCACCTACCACCACTAGCGTCCATAAACACCTTCCAGGGACCTGAAACAATTCAACAGCAGAAAACCAAATAATTCCTTTAAAAAGTAGGCAAAGTTGATGAAAAGACATTTCTCAAGAGAAGACATACAAATGGCCAACAGGTATGGGAAAAAATGCTCAACATCACCAATATCAGAGAAATGCAAATCAAAACCACAATGAGATATCATCTCACCCCAGTTAAAATGGTTATTATTGAAAAGATGAAAAATAACAAATACTTCTGAGAATAGGGAGAAATGGAAACTCTTAAACACTGTTGGTGAAAATGTAAATTAGTATAGCAATTACGGAAAACAGTATGAAGGTTTCTCAAAAAACTAAAAACGGAATTTTCATATGATCCAGCAATTCTACTACTGGATATTTATCCAAAGGAAAATAAGTCAGTATATCAATGGGATACCTGTAGCCTTATATTTATTGATGCACTATTCACAATTTTCAATATACTGAATCAACCAAAGTGTCCATGAACAAATGAATGGATAAAGAAAATGTGGTATATAAACATAATGGAATACTATTCTGCCATAAAAAAATGAAATTCTGTCATTTGCAACAACATGAATGGAACCGAAAGTCATTAGGTTAAATGAAATAAGACAGACACAGAAAGATAAATATCACATGTTCTCACTCATACATGGGAACTAAAAAGTTTATCACAAAGAGGCAGAAAGTAGAATGATAGTTACCAGTTACTAGGAAGGGAGGAAGAAGATGAAGAGCAGTTGGTTAATGGGTAAAACATACAATTAGATAGATAGAATAAATTCTACTTACTTATAGCACAGAAGGGTGACTATAATTAACTATAATTTATTGTATATTTCAAAATAGTTAGAAGGGAAGATATGAAATGTTCCCAACACATAGAAAAGATAAATGTTTGTGATGATGACTATATTAAATACCCTAATTTGATCATTTCACACTGTATACGTTTATCAAAATATTACATGTACCCTGTAAATATGTACATTATGTATTAATAAAAATAAGTAAAGCTACAGTAACCAAGACTGCAACAATGTGGTACTGGCAAAAGAACAGACAAATAGATCAATAGAACAGAATAGAGTCTAAAAATAGAACCACATAAATACAATTAACTGGCCTTTGAGGAAAGAGCCAAAGGCAATACAATGAAGAAAAGACAGTTTCTTCAACAAATGGTGCTGGTACAACTGGATATCCACATTTTTAAAAAAATGACAAATATCTTACAGCTCTAACAAAAATTTTAAAAATGGATCATACAGCTAAATGTAAAACATAAAACTATAAGCTAAAACACAAAACTATAAAACTCCTAGAAGATAACATAGGAGAAAATATAGGAGACTTTGGGTACGACAGCGATTTTTTAATATATAACATGAGAGATACAATCCATGACAGAAAGAATGAATATGCTGGACTTCATTAAAATTAAAAAACTTCTGCTCTGCAAAAGACACTGTTAACAGATAAGAAAACATGCCACAGACTACAACAACAAAAAAAAAGTATTTGAAAGAACTATCTGGTAAAAAAAACTGTTACACAAAATACACAAAGAACTCTTAAAACTCAGCAATAACAAATGACCCAATTAAAAAATCAGAGAAAAACCTTAACAGATGCATCATCAAAGAAGATAAACAGATGACAAACAAGCATAAGAAAAGGTACCCCCAACATATATTATGAAGGAATTGAAAATTAAAGCAACAAGATACCACTGCACACCTACTAGATGGAAAATTCAAAATACTGACAACACCAAATGCTGGCAAGGATGTAGAGCAACGGGAACTCTTATTCATTGCTGGTGGAAATGCAAAATGGTATCATTACTTTGGAAGACAGTTTGATAGTGTCTTACAAAAGCTGAACATATTCTTACCATATGATCCAGCAACCACACTCCTTGTAATTTACCCAAACGAGCTGAAAAGATATGCCTATACCAAAACCTGCACACAGATGTTTATAGTAACTTTATTAATAATTGCCAAATCTTGAGATTAACCAAGATGTCCTTCAGTAGGTAAATTAATAACTAAACTGTGACACATCCAGACAATGGGATGTTATTCAGCGCTACAAAGAAATGAGTTATCAGGCCGTAAAAAGGCATTAGAGGAAACGTAAACGCACGTTTCTAAGTATAGGAAGCCAATCTGAAAACGTATATATATACTATATGACTACAGCTATATGACATTCAGGAAAAGGCAAAACCATAGACACAGTGCAAGTTCAGTGGCTGTCAGAAGAGCCAGAGGTAAAGAGGGAGGAACAGGCGGAACACAAAGGACAGTGAAACTATTCTGTATGATGCTATAATGGTGGACACATAACATTACAAATTTGTCAAAACTCAAAGAACACACAACACCAAGAGTGGACCCTAATGTAAACTATGAACTTTGGGTATTAATGTATCAATGCAGGTTCATTAATTCTAACAAACTGTATCAGGTCAGTTTGTTATGCATGTGGGGATCAGGGGGTACATGGGAACTTTCTGAACTTTCTGCTCAATTTTGCTGTGAACCTAAAATTGCTCTAACAAATAAAGTCTATTAGAAAATCAAACTGATTACCATCGTCCAATGTTCTACCCAGGTCAAAAGCAGTTGTTTTTAGTATGGATCAGAAGGTAAAGTCATTGTCTTTTTCTGAAATTTAGCTTCCAAAAACATCTTAATTGGTAATTTAAGGCTCATAATGAGGATCAAATAACTTACTTTTCAATTTTCTTCTTTTGTTCTTTTTGCCTTTGTTTTTCTTTTACTTGCTCTCTCTCAATATCCATGAAAAGCCGTCTATATCTCAAGTACTGCTTTTGACGCTAAAGGAAAGAAGATAAAATTATTAAGATTATGCTCTCAGAGGACTTTCCAAGGAAGGAAAATATTCTTATACCATAGACCAAAAAAACCATATGATACAGAAGTTACATGGGATTAAGTCTTTAATTTCCTTCTGTCTAAGGTAACTCAGGATATCAGATACACGAGAAGTTTATATTTTCAAGCACATAGCTATTATATGTTAACAGGCATACCAAAGAAAGAAGTGCTATTTAGTTTGTCCTTGGCATAGTCCTTTGTCTTTTGTTTTTTTTTTGTTTTTTTGTTTTTTTTTTGAGTTGGAGTCTCACTCTGTCGCCCAGACTGGAGTGCAGTGGCCGCTCCCGGCCACCGCAGCCTCGACCTGCTGGGCTCCGGCGATCCTTCCACCTCCACCTTCCAAGTAGCTGGAACTACAGGCGCGCGCTACCACGCCCGGTTAATTTTTTGATTTATTGTAGAGATGAGGTCTCACTTGCCCAGGCGGGTCTTGAACCCGCGGGCTCAGGCAATTCACTCACCTCAGCCTCCCAAAGGCGCGGGATTACAGGCTGAGCCACCGAGCCCAGCAGTCCTTTGTCAATAGTACTTGGGAAAATGATTATATGTGATAGGACAAGATATAGACTATATTTACTCTGTGTTCCCAAGTAGTAGTACCATAAAAACAGGGCCACACAAATAATGGAGGAGGTTTTTTTTTTTTTTTTTTTTAATTGGAGTCTCACTTTGTTGCCCAGACTGGAGTGCAGCAGCACGCTCCCGGCCACCACAGCCTTGACCTGTTATTGTTTATAACAGAACAATAGTCACTTTAACTTTTCAGAATTGAGACCATATCACAAAAGCATACTCTAAAACTACAATGGTAAGTAAGGAGGAGGTGTAGAAGGGCTAAGGTAGAGCATCATACTTGTAAATAGAATAAGTATAATAAAAACAAGTGCTATTATACTGTATATGATCTGTTCATACTTTTGGATTTATATATTCTCTTTTAAGTATTCAAGCTACTCAAAAGGCAAAAAGTATGTCCATGTTTATACCAGCGTATTGTAGGGCTTTTTGGTAAAAAGCATTGAAAGTCTGAATAGGTCGGGCTTGGTGGCTCAGTCTATAATCCCAGCATTTTGGGAGGCCGAGCAGAGGGGATTGCCTGAGCCCACGGGTTTGAGACCAGCCTGGGCAACTTGACAACACCTCATCTCTACAATAAATAAAAAAAATTACCAGAGCCCAGCAGGTTGACGCTGGGGCGGCCATGAGTATGCCATGGTACTCCAGCCTGGGTGACAGAGTGAGACTCCAACTAAAAAAAAAAAAGGAAAGTCTAAATAGCAGTTCTCAATACTGAGGATGCATCAAAATAAACAATGGTCAGTTTTCAGATATTGACTTAGTATATCTAATTTGGATCCAGGCATATGTATTTTGAAAAAAGCTCCACATCTGATACTGGTATGTGGTCAGGGTTAAGAACTGTTGGTTTAAACTAACTTTTAAGCTGAAAAGGAAATAAACAGGAAGCCATAAGTTAATCTTCCTTTAAATAAGTTATAGTGGCAAATATACACTAGTTGGAGAAATTCACTGGATCAGATCTTTGAACTCACATCAATGTATGCTAATTCCCAGGAACTTGGAAAAGAAATTCAACATATTATAATAACTCAGGCAACTTTTTTACCTACGGAATTTGTGGTATTAGCTCTTAATATGTTGGGACACAACAAATTGCTTCCAATTTCACATATAATTCCAGTAGAAATAGTGGTGTCCAAAAGCAGTATCATTACATACCTCTTTCTTCTCGTCTTCTTGATCTACTCCAGACTGAAATGCTAGTGGAGCTTGGAATTCAGTGCTTAACCTTGACTGACATTTATCATAAACCTGTTAGAAAGTCCAAATCACACAAAGTGACAAAGTTGCCAAAAGCTACCCTTGTGAACCATTCTGATATTTTTATCTACTGATTCTTTTCTTCTGCAAACTTGAACTCAATTGAATAAAGAACCAAAAACAAATCAAAATAAAGAAAGCAGTTTCAGAAGGAATTAACCAAAAACAAAAACAAACAAACAATGAACCAAAGAAAAAGATTCAGGTCAAAATATGAACACATTAAAAACTAAACATGTCCAGAATGGAAGTTCTTTTAAAGTAGTCACTTGAAGTCACTCTGTCATGAGTGTGCTTGGAATAGAATCCAGGATATACAGCCAGATTCCTTAATATCTTAACTCTATATAATCATTTTCAATTTATATAACTCTCTTAATGAGCATGAGTCCAGAGACAATTTTATATTAATCAACTGGCATGGCATGGAGAAAACTGGCCAATTTTCATTTATATTTACTAGGAAAGCATGACATAACTTGGCATACCTACTTGGACATTACAAGGGGGGGGGGCAAAAAACCCAAAAGTTATTTATAAATTGTGTATTTATTCTTACATGTTTAAACTTCAGTCACCCTCCAAGTACTCTCTGTTTGATGCAATGCACCTATCGAGATGCTTTTTCCATTGCTCAAAACAGTTTTGAACTCATCAATTTGGATGCCTTTTAGTGCTTCTGCAGTTTTTTATTTCACCTCTTCCATATTGCCAAAATGCTTCCCTTTGAGGATTTTTTTTACCCGGGGAAACAACAACAACAACAAAAGTTGCCTGGGGCAAGATCAGGTGAAAAGGGAGGGTGGGGCAAGGGGATCATGCTGTTTTTGGTCAAAAACTCCTGAACACTCAGAACACTCAAAAACTGCTGAACACTCAAACACTGCTGAACACTGGCAGAAGACCCAGTTATCTATTTGCCACAACTCAGGACATTTCTTCTGCAATCATGATGTAACCTTCTTAAAACTTCCAGACAGAAATGGGAACAAATTCCCTGTGTACTACAAGGGGCCGTCCTCCAAAAGAAATTCCATTTTTTGGGGGGGCCCCCCCTGTCATATATGAGTCAAATTATGATCTCTGACTTTTAGAAATAACGAGTTTAAAATTTCTTTTATCTCTTCAGTTTAAAAGTTATCTTTCAGCAAGACTGCAGGATACAAGATCAACATATAAAAATCAATTATATTTCTATACTTGTATAGAAATTATACTTCTATACAATCTGGAAACAAAATGAAGAAAAAATTTTCATTTACAATACCATAAAAAATTGAGGAATAAATGTAACAAAGTGCAAACTTTATACTCTGAAATCTACACAACATTGTTAAAGGAAATTAAAAAAAACTTAAGTAAATGGAAAGATATCCCAAGTTTATGGGTTAGAAGACCTAATGTTGTTAAGTTGGCAGTACTCCACAAATTGATCAATAGATTTAATTGAAAACGTACATATATACTGTATGACTCCAGCTACACAACATTCTGGAAAAGGCAAAACCATAGACACAGTGGGAGTTAAGTGGCTGTCAGAAGGGCCAGAGAGGAACAGGAAGAGGCACAAAGGATTTGTAGGACATTGAAACTATTCTGTATGATGCTATAATGGTAGAAACATAACATTACAAATTTGTCAAAACCCACAGAACACACAACACCAAGAGTGGACCCTAATGTAAACTATGAACTTTGGGTAATAATATATCGATGCAGGTTCATTAATTCTAATTCATTAATGTGATGCAGGACAGTGATAGTAGGGGAGGCAACTGAAATCTCCATCAAAATTTCAGTTGACTTATTTGCAAGAATTGGCAAGATAATCCCACAATGCAAAGAACTCAGAATAGCTGAGATAGTCTTGAAAAAGAAAAACAAAGTTAGAGGACTCACTCTTCTTAATATCAAAACTTATCACAAAGATATAGTAATCAAGACAGACTGTTCTAGCATAGGGATGGACGTATTAGATAATGAAATAAAATTGAGAGTTCAGAAATAAACTTTTACATTTATAATGAAGTGATTTTGACAGGAGTGCCCAGATAAGTCAATGGAAAAAGAAGTCTTTAAACAAGTGGTTTTGGGACACAAGTTATCCACATGAAAAAGAACTGAGTTGTCACCTTCCACATAACACCATACATAAAAATTAACTTAAAATGGATCATAGACCTAAATATAAGAGCTAACAGTATAAAACTCTTAGAAGAACACATAGGAATAAATCTAAGTACCTTGAATTATGTAATGGTTTCTTAGATAAGAGAGCAAAAGCACAAACTATGAAAGATAAAGTAGACAAACTGGACATCATCAAAATAAAAACTTTTGTTGGACGTGGTGGCTCATGCCTGTAATACCAGCACTTTGGGAGGCTGAGGCGAGAGCACTGCCTGGGCCCACAGGTTTGAGAACAGCCTAGATAACACGACAAGACCTCATCTCTACAATAAATCAAAAAATTAGCCGGGCATGGTGGCATATGCCTGCAGTTCCAGAGCCCAGCAGGTTGAGGCTGCCATGGCCGTGAGTGTGCTATTACACTCCACCCTGGGCGACAGAGTGAGACTCCAACTCAAAAAAATAAAAATAAAAATAAAAAATAAAAACTTTTGTGCTGCAAAGGTAGCCATCAAGAAAGTGAAAATACAACCCAAAGAATAGGAGAAAATGACTGGGCTCGGTGGCTCAGCCTATAATCCCAGCACTTTGGGAGGCTGAAACAAGTGGATTACCTGAGCCCAGGGGTTCAAGACCAGCCAGGGCAACTTGGCGAGACCTCATCTCTACAATAAAAAAAAGAAGAAAAAAAATCATTCTTAAAAAAAAAAGAATAGGAGAAAATATTTGCAAATCATAAATCTGAGAAGGAACCTGTGTGTAGAACATATTTAGGACTCTAATAACTCAATAATCAAAACACAAATAACCCAATCATGAAGTAGGCAAAGAATATAATAGTTCCATAAAAATAAGATATACAAATGATCAATAAGCACATGAAAAGGTACTCAACATCATCAGCCATCAGTAAAATGAAAATCAAAAGTATAGTGAGATACTACTTTACACCTACTTGGACGGCAATAACTTAAAATATAGATAATAACAAGTGTTGGTGAGAATGTAGAGAAATTTGAACCCTCATACACTGCTGGTGGGAATGAAAAATGCTGCAGCCACTTCGGAAATTAATTTGGCAGTTCCTCAAAAGGTTAAGCACAGAGTTATATGTCCCAGCAATTCACTACCCAAGAGAAATGAAAAATATGTCCACAGAAAAACTTGTGCACAAATGTTCATACCAGCATCACTCATAACAACCAAGAAGTAGAAACAAGTCAAATGGCCATCAATTGATGAATGGATAAATAAAATATGCTATATGTATAAAAAATAGAATATTATTCAGCAATGAATAGAAACAAAGTACTGTCGTATGCTACAATGTCAATGAACCTTAAAAACATCATGCTTAGTGAAAGAAGCCACAAAAGGCCACATATTGTATGATCCCATTTATATGTAATACCAGAATATGCAAATCTGTAGAGACGGAAAATAGCTGTGGTTGTCTAGGACTGGAGGTGGGGCTAAGGGGGAAAAGGAAGTGGTTGCTAATGAAACAGGCCATTTTGGGGTGATGGAAATGTTATCAACTTGACTATGGTAATGTTTGCAAAACCCTGTGAGTAATAAAAAACATTGAACTGGCCGGGAGCAGTGGCTCAAGTCTGTAATCCCAGCATTTTGGGAGGCCAAGCGAGAGGATTGCCTAAACTCAGGGGCTCAAGACCAGCCAGGGCAAATTGATGAGCCCTCATCTCTGTTACAAATCAAAAAATAAGCAGGGTGTGGTAGCACACATCTGTGGTTCCAGCTACCTGGAAGTCTAAGGCGGAAGGATCGCCTGAGTCAGCAGGTCGATGCCGCAGTGGCAGTGCAACAGAATGAGACTCCAACTCAAAAAAAAAAAAAAGTCAAACACTGAACTTTACACTTTTAAAGGTAATTGTATGGCATGTGAATTACAGTCAATCCTCACTATTTGCATATTCCATATTTACAAATTAGTCTATTCACTAACATGTATGTGTAATCCCAATACTCATGGTGCTTTTGCAATCCTTTGCATACATACACAGAGCTATGGAAAATTTTAGTCAGCCAACATGCATGTTACTGGCTGAGAGCAAACATGGCTATACTCTGCCTTTTTGTTTCAGCTCCCATACAAGTGTTCTTTTTGCAGTTTATGTGTTGCCAAGTTTTTTGCATTTGTGTACATTTTGTTGGTGATTTCACTGTTTAAAATGGCTCCCAAGCACAGTGCTGAAGTACCATTATTCTTAAGCACAAAAAGGTGGTGAAGTGCTTTATGGAGAAAATGTGTTAGATAAGCTTCATTCAAGCCTGAGTTCTAGTGTGGCTGGCTGGAACTTAACACTGAGTTCAGTGTTAATGCATCAATCATATAAATTAAATAAGGCATCTTTAAACAAAAATACACATAAAATCAGATTATATCTTGATTGGTTGACAAAAATGTGACCAAAGGATTGTAGGAACATATTCCAGTATTTTCCCTAGAAGCAATGACTCAGTATTTGCTGATCAGTATTTATAGCAGCTTTATAAAACACAACTACTATGAACAATATGAGTCAATTATATATACCAATATAGATGTTCTTATTTTTAAAGTTATTTACTTATTTGTGATTTGTTTAAGTCTAAATATAATATACAGTAAAACACTAATGGGGATTATCTCTAAAATTTGGGGGTTTTTTTCTTTTTATTTGCATTTATCTTCTCTACAATAAAAATAAAATTATTTTCTGTTTTCAATAAAGTAAGAAAAACTGGGCTTCCAGTACTGGCCAAGGAAGAAGCCCACTATAGTTTCTTTCTCTCTCACTGGGAAATGCAGTTCCTGGAATCTAGAGAGCATAGGAGGTACCCTGAAGAGAAGTAAGCCGGGACTACAGCCCTTAATTCTGTGTATGAACTAGCACATATCCAAGAATTACCTCTGAACTGTGTGTGAATGTTACGATGCATGGTATGATGAAGGCCTTGAAACTGAACTAACATTAGGGCCACTCTCCACAGAAAGTGAGATAAAACACAGTCTGAACTTAACCAGGTTGATTGCCCACTAGAATGAACAAACAAAAAAATAAAAAAGACAATGTTTTTTAGAGGATTTTAACAGAAACCAAAGTCTCACATTACAATATTCAAAATGTCTAGGGTACAATTTAAAATTAGTTGGCATCACTAATCATCAGAGGAAATGCAAATCAAAACCACACTGAGATACCACCTAACCCCAGTAAGAATGGC
>CAUYQG010215458.1:0-18526 GCA_963574415.1 Tarsius wallacei | reverse complement strand
CTCCATGTGAACAAGTTCTGTTCTGAGAGCGTGTTCTAAGAAGGTTAGCCCAGTTGTCTGGTGGCTCATGCCTATAGTCCTGGCACTTTGGGAGGCTGAGGTGAGAGGATTGCCTGAACGCATGGGGTTGAGATCAGCCGGACCTCATCTCTACAATAAATCAAAAAAGAAAAAAGAAAAAAAAGAAAGTTAGCCTAGGGACCCAACGAACACAATCAGCTCTATAGCACTGTACTGCAATAGATTATAATACTTGTCACACAAAGAATACATAAAGAACAAACAAACACAAAGAATAAAGAAAACATTTTTAATCTTACAGTACAATACCAGCTACGTTACCGCTGCTTTTGTGCTTGCTTCTGGACATCTTGGGTTTCAAATAGAGATACTGTACTATATATATTCTATACAATATTATACGGTAAAGCACACAAAAACACAACTACTTGTAGAGGGTACACACATGTAACGATGTATGCCAGGCACGTGAACTAACTTACGTGATTAGACATGCAAATACACATTCACACCTTTGAAAGTTCGCAGCTTGTGGGTTTGTGTGTAGGGAATTTACTGTGTAAGAAATTGTTAACTCTGATCAAAGAGTGACTATACAGTACCCTCGGGCTGAGGGAGAAAACCCAAGGAAGGACAAACTTATTCACCCACCAGATAGTAGAGAACTATGCAGGTATGGCCAGGCCGGAGATGGTCTGGAGTTGCTGGGCCAGCCACAGGCCACCACCCCCTGAATGCTGGGTGCTGGCCCAGAATAGGCCACCAACACCTGACCCCGTGGGTGACGTGTGGAGTGGAAGGCCAGACACTGGCAGGAGTGGGAGTACTTCAGAGGGTGCCAGCCAGGCCGGGCTCCGGGTTCTCTGTCAAGAGAAACGTCATGGCCATGCTGAGGCTGCAGGAGTGCACAGGGACTGTGTTTTGAGCTCATGCTGGAGTAGATGTCACTTGATGTCCTGGAACGCACATGACTGGTCCCAACCTCTCTGACAATGACAGGGAAACCTCTTCCTCCTGTAACATCCATCTGGCACCCTCTCAAGGAAACAGTTATCAACAGAATCTCCTTTAAAGGAGAAATAACCAAGGAGTTCCAGGATCACAGAGCACGTCCTGCAAAGCTCACGTGGAGCTGGGAGGTGAGAATTGATTGGCCAGAACTACTTAAAGAAAATTGATTTAAGTTAACTCTATCCTGGTCACCAAACTTGGAATACATTAGAAGAATAATTCTAAACTTAGATCTGGCTGGTTAGGAGCAAATAGCATGTTTGCCGATCTATGACGTGTGGAGGACAGGCATCCTGGAGAGGACTTAGACCTCCATCGCCCATGGGTGTTGGGAATGTTGGCCTTGTTCTGATCCAGTTTCTTTTCATGGCAGTCTAGCCATCATGTAGAATTGGAATGAAATTTGGGAGTCATTGAGGGCATCTGACCAGGGCTACTCCTCAGTATTCTCTGAAGACTCCCAGGTCGACCTCAATTCCCTACAGCCTGATGGCTGTTGGCAGAAGCTTCCAGTCTTTTTTCTGGCATTTTCCTCAGTCTTTCCTATTGCATTTTTTTTCAGGACTGCAGTAGTTACTGTACCCTCTTTGTATCCAATGTTGCAGGTGTTTTGCAACCCAAAGAGATCATTTCACTAAGCAAAATGAGAAGCTGGCTTAGAACATAGCTAAGAGCAATGTAGTTTATGTTTCCTAGGATCAGGGCAATATTAAGATTTAAAGATTTTTCTTGGGAACGTGACATCAATAGGGGTACCGGATCTCAAACCAGGCAAAGTGGGGATCAAAGGGAGGCCCAAATTTACCTGCACAAAGTCCATTTGTATGCCTAATCTTGAATTGTACCCGACATCTTTAAAATAAAATATTAAAAAAGAAAGAATAAAGAAATAAAAATACCATATAAATATATATTATAAATAAATATAAATGCCCTATAAAAGTGTATTTCAATATGATATTAAATAAAATAAAATTTTAAACAGAAAAAACAAAAACAAAATTTAAAAAATAGATTTTTCTTTCCCTTAGTGAAAGAACCCACCGGCATAGAGTAGAAGGCTATTTTTCTCCAAATGCCTCTCTCTCTTTAGGTTTAAATTGTTTCTGTTTATTTGTTTTTTTCACCATGATTGGAGTCAGCACAGTCCAAATTAACTTTTTTCCCTTTGGAAAGTACCTTGCTAGGTCAAGTCCTCACTGCCTCGGGGGCTTCATCTCTTTTCCTTTGTTTTAGGAGAATCTGGTTCTATAATTACATCCTAGCATTTATTTTATTTTTTTTAATGTAAAACAAAATTTGGTGTTTAATTAAAATCAGAACAGGGATACATAAGCAAATAAGCTAAAAACACTTTTCTGATGATCAATTTTTGAGACTCAAATCATCCCCCAAACCTCAGCAGCACCTTTAAGGAACCCCCTCGGCAGATAAAATTAAAAGACCACAGACTCTTCCCTGTAAGCACCTTGTCAGCTGTATGTCCCCAAACTCAGATACCTTGTTTATTGGTCCTATCAATACAGGCCTAAGCAAATTCAATTTCTTGCTTTGCTTTTAAACTGGAAAAGTCTGCATATAGTAAGAGGGCAGTAAGAGAAAGGCCCCACCAGCTATTGGCTTCAGTTGTTTGGAGTCTGTTGGGGACTAACTCCTTAGACCTGTATACCTTCCTCAGGCACTTTTATGTCCCCAACTTGAATAGTTCCTCCCCAGAGAAAAGGGACTTTGTTTAGAAACTAGTTTCTCTCATAACTGTGGATGTTACAACTAGGCCCAATCCCTGAGTCCACTAGCCAGAGATTCTCAGAAGGCTCCAGTAATCCCCTCCATTAGAGAATCCCTTGCCCTAGCCAGGTGCGGTGGCTCAAGCCTATCATCCCAGGACTTTGGGAGGCACAGGTGAGAGGATTGTGTGAGCTCAGGGCTTCCAGACAAGCTTGGGCAACTTGGCGAGACCTCGTCTCTACAATAAATTAAAAAATGAGCTGAGTGTTAGTGGCACATGCCTATGGTTCCAGCTACTTGGAAGGCTGAGGTGGCAGCATCACTGGGGCCCAGAAGGTCCGGGGCCTAGAGGCTGCAGTGACCATGAGTATGCCACTGCCCTCCAGCTTGGGTGACAGAGTGAGACTCCAACTCAAAAAAAAAAAAAAAGAATCCCTTGCTCAAATACAATTGCTCCACGGTCTTTTTGAAGGCTAAGTCTGGATCAAGGGGAATGCTAGGTTTGAGGATGCAGAGGCAGTCTGACAGCAAAAGGCTGGAACACTGAGCAGGTGAATGTGACCAATCCTGCTGACCAAGTCCCTTCTGCTACACATGTACGGAGGTCAAGTTCGCATCCACGAGAAGGCCATGAGCATGTGAGAACAGGAAATTGAGAGGATGCTCTGATTTATTTGGTCCTTATTCGTGTGCATTGATTGAAAGAGGAAAAGCCCAGGGATGTCTTTTTTTGGTCTCTCTCCTCAGATGGGAAACAAGCCATCAGCAGTATGCACACCTCTCAATGCATCCTGAGACATTGGGACTCCACAAACCCTGAAAAGGGAACATCTTGAATTCTTTTCCATCTTTTTTTTCTTAAGAAAGCAGGATTTATGGAGAGGACAGAAAAGCTCCCACAGTGGGAGGGGACCCAAAGGGGTTGCCCTGTTTTGCATCTTAGCATAACGAAGTTCTCAGTTGCAGGATGGAGAAACCTGGCATTAGGGAGGAAATATCAATACCATTCTGCAGTTAAATGTTGGTAGGGCAAATGGTCCAAATGGTTCAAAATGGCACCGCCCAGACCCCTTGTTCTCGACCGGCCTGCCCTATTGCCTGATAACACCCCAGAGGTAGCCCTAATAGATGCAGCAAAGTCATATCACGTGCATGGCCTCCTCTATCTCCACCTTTCTCCCCACGTGTTTTTGGGAAACCCTTACAGGCTTTCACCGTGGCTTAGCTGGTCTCCTCTCAGGGAGGTGAATGGGAAGAAAAGATACTAAAATTCATGTTCTCAAATTAGATCTGAACTGGGACCATCAGTCCTCCTCCCAGGCAGACTTAAAGGAATCACATGTTAATTAATCTGGTTAACTAACTGAAAAACAGTCTCTTGTCATTTTAATCTCCTTTTTCAAACCAAACTTGCAAGTACTCTAGTAATATCTTCCAACTTTACTAAATACTAAAAATATCAGTGCTGGATAACACTGGTGTTTGTTATGTCAGACTCACTAAAGTTTTTTTTTTTTTTTTAATATAATAAGAAAGTTAAGTCAACTTGCTGTGCCTAGCTGACTGTCCTCCTTACTTCAGAACAGGTAAAACTTTAAATTCTGGTTACTCTCTGAGTATTCTTTACTAGGCCGGGTACTTCTCTTGTGGGACAGGTGAAATACTAGGTGTCATCTCTCTTTCTGTGGTAGGATTGCATAAGACCTGATCACTCTCAGCGAATTGCCCACACCTCACAACAAAAACTGTAATTTAATGGTTTATAAAAGGCCTTAACAGATTTTCCTGTTCACAATTGAAACTAAGAAGGGACAGGTCATTTCACATCGACATGGTCTGTTCACCCTAGAGGGTTCTACACCAAACTGTTTCAAACAGAGAAAGGATAAAAAGTTTCATAGCCAATTAAAGAAGAACTTTTAAGTTATTTTTTTTTACAGCCAAGGCATTAAAGAAACAACAGAGTGACAACATGGAAGGCTGTAGTACCAAAGGGCTGAAAGATGTACCCGAATTGGCAGTCAACATTAGTGACAAAATTCCAACTGCCCATCGGAGACCTGGTAAGAATGAACATGGAGATAATGCCTGTGGCTATGGGTACAATCTGTGGGGGGGGGGGCATTAAAAGCATAGTTGCTCCAATGAGGCCTAAACCTCCAGGACCTGGTCCACTGTGCAGGCCAGAAAGCCACTGGGGAACAGGCACACTCTCTTCTGAAGAGAGAACAGAACACCATGCTCAGAAATGGTTGGCCACGGAGGAGGCCCAAAATGCCTGGCACTGGCTCACCATCACCCCAACAACCCCAGGTAAATATTAGGGTGCTGGAATCCAAATTAATGTGTTATTTAACACAGATGCCAGCTGTTTGGTTCTGGTCATCAACGTTGGAATCATATAGCTTTGTCTTAATCGAAAGTGACAAGTTTAATTCAAATTATAAAGGTAAGAAGTTCTATAAATTTACATTAATTTCAGCTGCACGAATGATTGGCCAAAATTGGACCAAAACATGAACCACTTAATTAGCAATCTCCAAAATAATTTTCTCCTATAAATAAGAGGGGGGATGGAAGAGACTAATTAAGTTAGTCCCCCTCTTCCCCACCCTGTTTGTTGGCTTTCATTGTTTTAAAATGCCTATTAAAAAGTGAATTTTATTTTTTAACTTTTCCAGATCTGTGGACTATCATTTTTGCTAAATAAGTAACTTTTACAATGACCCGTAATCCTGTGTTAAAACATTATGCTTTGAAAATTTTAATACTTAAACTCTTCAGTTCTCAATTCAGTCTCCATAGGATGGGGTAAGAAGCAAAATCTTCAAAAAACTAAAAAATATATAAGATAAAAAAAAGAAAGTTGACCACCAAAAAAAAGAAAGAAAGAAAGACTAGCACCTTATGGCTATAAGATAAATTATAAAGCACTAGATAAACCAGGACAGTCATTAGAATCCCCGTCTCATAGTTTCAAAATGGAGAACAACACTTTTGTAAATTTTACTTTTATTGGTGCAAAGTTCAATGATGTGATGATGTGCTACTCAAGTCTGGATTAAAAACTGGAAAATTAAAAAAAAAGAAACAGAGAAAAGAAACAAAAGCTTCAGGAACCACACCTAACCCCCACCCTTCTCCTGAACTGCCTGCAGATCAGGTAAATTGTTTTTGTAAACAACATTCATTTAAAAATCTAAATGAGATCTGTCACCCAATGCAATTTATAATCATCCTATAGTGCTTTTCAGTGCCAAATTGCTAAGGACTTCATGGTAAATATTTATCCTGCAATAAAATGGTTGGTTTTAGAACAAAAAAAATAAAGAATTCACGCATGTCGAAAAATGGTATATGTATATTGTAAAATAGTATATAAAGCCCAGAAGACTTGGTGCTGGTAAGGGCTCTGTCCTTTCTTTCCACATTTTTAGACCCAGATTGGGAGGGGCCTGTACTGTCCTTCTCTCTACTTCTCAGCAGTGAAGGTCACCACAATAGACTCTTAGATTCTTCATACGAGAGTGAAGGCCTAAAGTCCAGGAGAAGTTGCCTCTGCTGATCTAGAAGGACACCCAAAATACCACTGTGAAGAAATTAGATACCCCAGACTGAAAATCACAAAAGATGAGTACCAATAGTGAACCCTTCATGGATAGCCTCTTTGTAATTTCACCTATATTCACTGCTGTTATTTTTGTTTTGATCTGTAGTATCGAACATGTCTGCCAAGGATCTCTTAACCCTAAACCTCCATGGGATTATTTGCTTCCTTATTAAGTAAAGTAACTAGTTCTGTCTATCCCTGTCACCCCTAAACATAAGACCAAACCATACCTGTCTTTCGTGGCTAATGGAGATAAGATGCATGGCTAATCCTACAATTCGAGAAGAATCACATATGGAGGGAATGTTGAACTCCAAGTACGTATACAATACTTTAAAATTAACCCAAAGTCTTCTGAACCAAATGTGGCAAAAGATGGCTAGCTTTGCTTATCTCCATCCAGGCAATATATAGCTGTGCCCACCCCAGTTCAGTTATGGGCCACCGACGTGATAACCCTACATCATAAACTAAAAGGGGGCCCACCTCTTTGGTCATTTCAGCCACTCAATCTGCAAGAATTAAAGACCTTTCAGATAATTGATATTGTTATACCTGGATAGTGAGAAAGACACTACTGACACGCAGAGAGGGTCAAATTATGAGTCCTTTATTGATGGCTACCCAAAGCAGACTAGTGTCCAAAGAACTCTCGGCCCTGAACAGAGTGATTAGGGGTTGTATGAAGGCAGAAATTACATAAATTGTACAGCATGATTAATATTTCTTGGCAATACATTTGATTATGAAAGGGTATGGATGGTGACAGAATTTGCACAACTAGGGAGTTTCCAAGCACCGGGGGGGACAGGAATGTGTGAGGTGTGATTACGAGAAGGTCACTTAAGGGGGTCATTTCTAGGTTAAGATGGAAGATCTGTTACAAAATGGAGTTATTTATCTCAAGCAAGCTATTACAGGCTATTATAGGTTTTGCAGATAGATATTTCAACATAACTAGATACACCAAAAAAATGATTAATCTCCTCAGATCTTTTGTTGCAGATTTCACCACTGAAAGTTCATGAAGAACCCTACTTTGGGGACCCCTAACTACTAATACTTCTTTAAAATTTCAAGCATCCATCTGCATGAAAAGAACTCATGTCCCCAAAAAAGAACAATTGGGTACCTTGGATCCATTGTTTTGTCATCACACAGTAGACATACAGCCTCTGGGGAATTGGTCCAGATATCAAGTAACCCAACAAGCACTGTTTCAGAACCCAGTAAGATTTTTGGGGAAATCTACACTTAATGCCACCACTCCGTTAGACAAAAGCTCCGGCTTTTGCCAGGAAAAGTCTACCCAGTATACTTCCATTTTTCCTTGGCACGACAGCACCAGCCTGAAGACTATCATCTGCCTTCTGTTACCAGAAACTGAAAAAATCAACTACCTGGGTATTTGTAGATACATCTAGAAATTACTTACATTGTGAAAACAGGACTGAGAATCCCACTCAAGACATATCCCAGGGACCATATCAACCGCTCATGGGGCAGTTCTGGCAGGAAGCCTTTCCACTTGGGAATACAAAAATGCCAAACTCCTCCAATCTTTTCACTGTTGACTTGGGGTTTTGCCTCAAAACCCCTGGCATTTCTTCCTTTGCGATACAAGCTACTATGTATGCCTCCCTACAAACTGGACAGGGACATGCACCCTGGTTTATCTGTTCCCCCAAATTAATATAGTCCTCAAGAATCAACCATTAGATGTGTTTCTAACAATCCATATAAAAACACAAGGAACCATCCAACTTATGCCCCTTTTAGTGGGATCAGGGGTGACCACCAGGACAGGCACTGGGGTTGCTGGCCTGACAACTTTATTAACTTATTACCAAAGCCTAGCCAAAGAATTTTCAGATGATCTAAATAAAGTAGCCCAAAGCATGATAACTCTTCCAAACCAAATTTCACTGGCAGGGGTAGTGCTCGAAAGCAGAAGGGAATTAGACCTCTTAACCACAGAAAAAGTGGATTCTGTTAATTCTTAAAAAAAGAATGTTGCTTTTACGTCAATCAGTTTGGCATAATTAGGAATGAGGCAAGAAAGTAATTAATGGGGCCTCACAAATCTGACAACAAAATGCCTGATCTCTGGAGATCCTGGTCAGAGCTTTGGAATTTGTTTCCATAGTTGCCTCAACTAGGGTCCCTGTTAATGATCATTTTAGCCCTTGACTTTAGACTTTGTTTATTGAACCTCCTTGTAAATTGGGTTTCTTCTCATCTAGAGGCTCTTAAGCTCCACATGAAACCTCAGATGGAAATGACCTTTTTCTGGGGACCCTTAGATCACACTCTGAGGGGGTCCTCAGCTACCATTCTCATACAGTTTCCATGATCAGCCAGAATTAGTCAGATGGGTCATTGTTCCTATCCCCTAGGCAGTTAGGGTCACCACTCCAGAGGGGGGAATGAAAGAGGAGAAAGAAAGAAATCGGATAGGCAGGGAGATTATGGTGGGTCTCCAGTAGGACTCAATTTTACCTGGAGA
The DNA here is from genome assembly GCA_963574415.1 of Tarsius wallacei. Taxonomy (NCBI): domain Eukaryota; kingdom Metazoa; phylum Chordata; class Mammalia; order Primates; family Tarsiidae; genus Tarsius; species Tarsius wallacei. The sequence goes on along the minus strand of CAUYQG010215458.1, from coordinate 9,650 downwards.
AACAGCTGCAAGCTGCAGGTTCCAGACAAAAGCCACAGCCGTTTCCTTTTCAATAGCTTTCTCTTTCTTTTTTGTGCACCTTTTCCTAATTGGCCTGCTATCTTTTTAGTCCTTATACTGGCCAGTTAGGTTAGTGTATTTTCAGTCCCTACTACCATCTACTCAGTGTGCCCCAGGTACTATGTAAGCCCTGGGCCAGGCCTCATTGGTCTCTTTTGGCCCTGACAACCCTCTTGGGAGGGAGTCTGGCAAACCACTTGAGGCAACCCACTTGGGCTCCCTCTTGGGCTTCCTCTCCCTCACTGTGTGAGCTGCTACCACTTGCTTCCTGAATAAACTTCTACTTGCTTGTCCTTTTGTCCTTGATCCTTAATCTTCTCCATCATGAGATAAGAACCTGGGGTTTATCTGGGATTAATCTAGACAAGAGAGCTGTAACCATTCCTGACTGGGAAGGGAACTCTCCAAGCAAGAATTGAGAGCTGTAACACGCCTTGAGGGCTGTCGGGCACCCCTGAGTTCCAGAGGGTGCCATAATGTCCTAGGTTACCACGTGGTCTCAGGGTGCCCTTGTGCCCTTGGACTAGTCCTTAGACCCCATGTGGGTTCCAGACAGGCAGTGCAGCCTCGGTGGGCCTACAACAGTTATAAATCAAATGATAGTACAAAGTATATTAAGTTCATCATAAATTAGGCTGTGTGTCCTGATGAAAAACGACTTCCTTGTATAAATTAAAATGTGTGATAATTGTAATATACTCCATTTTCTTTTTTTTCTATGCTCTTTTCAAATATCGATTCATTGTAATTCTCATAGTAACCCTGTAAAATAGGAATTATTATTTTCCTCATTGTACAGATGAGGAACTGAAGCACAGAGATGCAGAGGGCCACACAATCATTAGAGGTACAACCAGTTTAAAATAGGTCAGCCTGGTGCCAGAGTCTGCTCTTAACCACTGTGTCATGATGTCTTCTTTCTGTCACACAGGTAGGGAGAGCATCAAGTAGACACAGGGTGGCACGTGGGGCCATAGAGAAAACTCTGGTTTTTAAAATAGTTGATGAGTTGTGCTACTGGGTGTGTTGAATCAACAGCGAAAGCAGGATTTACAGGTGAAAATATTGTCAGTATGGATGTAGGCCTCTGCAGAGAATATCTGGCTGCTCCTTCTATTTCTGTGCACTAACTTTTTGGAAAATAGTGGATTTGTAAAAATGGATCTATCGATCACTTTCTATCAAGATCATAATTTTCTTAAGCTCTCTTTTCTTATAATATTGCCTCCATTTTCTAACGTACTACTGTATAGTTTACGACAAAAATACATCATAACAGAACTCATATTACTAACATAAATAATAAGAAATATTTACTGGAAATCATTTTGTACAATATTGTCCATTTTCTAATTATCCTCCTCACAGATGAATGGCTGCATCCCAACTCATATATATTATAGAACCTAGCAGTAGAAATTTCAAACCTTTTCCACCTTGACAACCATCACTTGTTAGAGTTTATGACTAGGTTTACTAAAGAACAGTCCTGCATCGATGACTTGTACAGCTCTCAATGACTAAGGTGTCATATGTTTCTCTTCTTTTATGGTATCAAAAAGAAAATACTGTTTAGAAAAAAGTATGTCTATTTTTAAAGAACAAACAGACTTATTCAGGTATAATTGGCATTCAGCAAACTGCACATGAAAAGAGCATATAATTTGATACATTTTGATGTATCATAATCACAGTCAAGATTTTTTTTTTTGAGTTGGAATCTCACTCTGTTGCCCAGATTGGAGTGCAGTGGCATGCTCCTGGCCACCGCAGACTCGACCTACTGGGCTCAGTGATTCTTCCACCTCAGTCTTCCATGTAGCTGGAACTACAGGTGCACACCACCATGCCCAGCTATTTTTTGATTTATTGTAGAGATGAGGTCTCACCAAGTCGCCCAGGCTGGTCTCGAACCCCCGGCCTCAGGCAATCCTCTCACCTCAGCCTCCCAAAGTGCTAGGATTATAGGCGTGAGCCACCGCACCCAGCCACAGTCAAGATATTAGACATATCATCACTCCAAAAGTTTCCTCATGCCCCATGGTAATCCCTTCCTCCTGGAACCCTTCCCACATACCTCCCATAGCCTCCACCGTTTTCTTTCACTACAACTAGTTTGCATTTTCCGGTTTTCTATAAAAGACATCACAGATTTGCATTCTTTTTTTGTCTAGTTTCTTTTGCCCAGCGTAATTATTTCAATATTCACCCATGGTGTCACATAGTTTGTTACTTTTTACGTTGGATTTAAGATTCCATTGCATGGGTGAACTGCAATATTTGTTATCCATTCATCTGTTGAGGGACTTTTGGGTTGTTCCCAGTCTTCGACTACTGCATATAAAGCTCCTAGGATCATACATATACAGGCCTAGGAATGGATGGTTGAATAATGTGGTAGGTGTATCTTTACATTTTTAAGAAACTTCCACATTTTTCTAAAATTGTTACACCATTTTACACCTCCATCAACAAAGTGTAAGAGTTTCCCTTCCTCAGCCTCTTATCAACACTTGAAATAGTCATTCTTTTACATTTTAGTCATTCTAAGAGCATCTCATTGTGTTTTTTAATTTACATGACTGGCCTAATGACTCATGACAGTTTGGGCATCTTTTTACGTGCTAATTTGCCATTCACCTATCTTTTTCGATGATGTCTTGGGGATTATGTGTATTGCTCAGACATCCTGGAAAGTTAGACATAAGATTTTCATATTCAGCATATATGATTTAGGTTGACTATTGAATAAATGAATGAACGAAAGTGCTGGGCTTTCGATTATTATCTCCTGTGAGGTACGTTTAGTGGTAAGAAAAAAGGACAAGGCAGTGGTCCAGCAACATACTGATTGCTTCATTATTCTTCACTTTGGAAGTACGTTAGGGCCCCATCTCTATTTTTGGTCATTTCAAGAGAAATGAAGGTTACGAAAATGGGCTAGAGCATCGGTATATGGACATAAGAAGCAAAAAATAAGAACTTAGTTTACTTTTACTCCACTTTCCACACTTACTGTTTACTGTGGCTGCTTCAAATTTTTCATTGCTCCAAGAACAAACAAGCTCCTTTCTGCTCATGGATACATTTGCTGACAATACAGAGAATAATTCATAGCAAGATATTTTTATTTTCTCTTCAAAATAGGGCAAAGGAAACATAGCAGTAAGTGGGATCAATGATGGCAGAATGATGGCAGCATTCATTAGTAGTCCAAAGGATGATCACCAAGTCAAGCAGCTATTCAGAGATACGATGGCAAATCCATTAGAATATCAAGAAACATACATTGTAGAGGCAGTGTTTATTAGGAGAGTACACTTCTCAACTGGCAATTATATAACAAGAATTATACTTGATCCCTCCTTTCAGAAAACAAAACATGATTTTATTTTCAGCAACTTCACTTTTGGAAATAAAATTACTGGCATCCTCACCATGGTGAAACCAATAAAGTGGGCAGGGATAACGCAAAAACATTGAGTGCACCACATCGTAGGAAAGACTGAAAATCACAATAATTAAAATAAAAGTTAATAAGGAAAGAAGTGGTACATTTATGAATATAGAGATCTTCTTCCGTGAATGTTGTCCTTTATAATTGAGGAAACATTTCAAATATTGTCATATCTATAATTGACCTTTATGCGTGTGTTGTAGCATCATACACCACCTGCCAAATATTGGGTTATAACTGTGTACGTGTGACACTTGATTTACAATCAAAATTATTTACTTCTCAGTGAGTATAAGGAAATTAAGGATACTATAACAAAATGAGCTTCTCAGAGAGCAAGTAGGCCCATTTATAAATAATTTTTCTATATCATTAATTACTTTTGAGCCCCAAATATATCATGTTACTTTCAAAATGCCATTGAAGATAAAACTTTTTCCTAATGTTTTTTCTTTCTTGGCTTAGTTTTAAATAATGAAAACTAAAGCCTGACAAATATTTACAGCAAATATAAATGCATCCTGTAATGCAATAATTGCCTTTCTGAGTACATACCCAGGAGAAACCCCTGCGTATTTGCAAGAGGAAACAGTCATACTTAAAGAATGTTCCATCACTGTTTGTAATAGGGAAATCTAAAAATCTCCTAAGTTAGAGGGCGGTGAATAAACTGTGTTACCTTCACCAGGTGGAATATTATCCAGTAGCTGCTTAGAAAACTAATAAAAGAAATACAGAATAGAAGGCAGAAAAGAAGAAAAGGTGGGATGAAAGGAAGATGTGGATAGACTGACAATGAGAATGTATTATGTGCCAAGAATAATGATTAATCCAATTCTGTGCCTCTGAAGAATAAAAACAAAACATACAAAAGCAACAATAATAGAATCGATGTGCAAAATCTCTGAATACACAGGGATTGTTTTTTATGACACTGGAATAAATCCTTTACCACTTACAAATTGTACATTAGACCAATTCTGATTTATTCTAAGTGTGATTAAGTCTTATTTGGTAATTCATTTTTTTTAAAGGTAGCTCAGATACTTTGGCCATAGTCCAGGGCCACCAGCTAACCTATGAAGAGGTCATAGACATTCTGACTCTATATAATCTTAAATAAGTGAGCAAAGTGTTTATTTAAGCATGCAAAGAAGTAAAACTACCTTCCATCAGAATCTCAAGTGGGAGCTAAGTAGGGATAAATAAATATAGCCTTTGGTCAATACAAAATAAATTCAAACTTGCTGTGAAGTTATATACTTTATAAACTTTTATAAAGAAAACTCTGTTTATCTTATAACTTTTGTTTTGAATTAAGTTTTGCTTTCTCCTTGGTAAACAATATTAACTCAACTTACAATTAGATAATATTTGGAAGATTTATAAATCTTTTAACATTTTATATTTAAAATTCATTAACTTTCTGATAAAACACTTATAAGTATTCTCTAAATACTAACATTAACAGTGATTTATTCTCACTGTCCAAAAAAAAGGTGGGGGATGGGGAGAAAATTAGGATACATAAGAAACAAAATAAATTTAAATGATGGGCCTGGCTTGGTGGCTCAGCCTGTAATACAAGCACTTTGGGAAGCCAAGGTGAGTGAACTGCCCGAGCCTGCGGGTTCAAGACCTGCCTGGGCAACTTGGCGAGACCTTGTCTCTACAATAAATCAAAAACTAGCTGGGTATGGTAGCACACACCTGTAGTTCTGGCTACTTGGAAGGATGAGGCAGAAGGATCGCCGGAGCCCAGCAGGTCAAGGCTGTGGTGACTAGGAGTGTGTCATTGCACTCCAGTCTGGGCGACAGAGTGAGACTCCAACTAAAAAAAAAAAAATTAAATGATGGTAAATTGATTTATTTATTCAGTTGGTGGCTGTATCTGCCTAAGGCTCTATTAGCCCAATAAAGTATCATTTGTTGATCACATCAGGGCACTGATTATTGCTTGATATTACGAGATACCCAAATGTATGTGTAATATCTTGAGTAAGTCTGCCTAGACTGTCAAGTTGATCCAGATATCACTGTCAGATGGTAATACAATATACCTAAATGAATTAAATTAAAGTTGCAACCCAGGCTTAATATCTATTTTTGATACATAGTTATGCTCCATTTCCCTACATTATTTAGGATGCATTGAGAGTAGATTGAAAAATTCAAGAAATTTTCACACCTTTGTCCTGAGTACTCCACCTTACAAACACCCAGTCCTCAAGTCTTCCATGCACTCAGTTAAGGGCTACCTTCTCTATGAAACAGTCTCACATTAGGGTCGGTCACTTCCTCCTCGCCCCCATCAGACATTGTGATTTTTATAATAGTGTGCGCATGTCCTACATTCCACTGACAAAGGCAACGACAAGTGTCTTATGTTTCCAGTTCACTAACTCAGGTAGGGGGCAGTGTTAGTAGTGATTTGGCTTTTGTATCCTAAACCAACTTGATGAGAATTCCTGAAGAAACTCACCTAGGAAGACATAATTGTGTCATTATCTATTCACTGTTACCAATTCCAAATTAGCCTCGACACCAAACTTCCTCTGTTCTCATTACCTTACTTTCAGCTCTATGCAACCTCTCTCAAACCACTATGGTCCCTCATTTCCTCTCACTCTTAGAAGAGAGATAGATAATTGTCCTGAACTTTACATGGAAATGAGAACAAGCAAGCATTCTCTTAACCTCCTGCGAGCAAACATAAACTTGCCCACCACTGCAATAATTTTTTCCTCTTTATCAACTTTATACATTAAGAAACATGCCTGCCTTCTGTCAGAGGTGATGAAGTTACCTGTATCTTGGATCATGTCTTTATGTTCACAAGTAACAGCCCATCTGCCTCTGATCTTTATCTTTTCACATCACAAACAAACAACAAGCCTTGCAAAGCCTTACTTGGTTCTCCAGAAACATTCTTTTCATTATTTCTCATCACAATTAAATATTTTTTCTACAGTGTCAACTGTTATTTTTCTATCATCCCCTTTCTTAACTTGTGGCAATAAACATCAGTTTTCTTATCAGGTTCTTATAATAAGGGAATTAGGTAATCGTGTAAATATCAAATATCACAATCGAGATCAAAATTATCAGTCACCAGTTGCCGTTTTAGAGGCATTCAACAGATCGACCACTTTCCTCTGGAAACACTCTCACTTTTGGATACCACGATCCGTCCACTTTGGATTGTTTCTACACTGCTCTGACAGATCTTTATCTTTCTCTCTTGACCTACTCCACCTGATTCAATGTGAAGTCTCTCAGGGGCCTGTTCTCAGCTCTTCTAGAGCTTTATATGCCCTCTTTCTATGTGAAACAATTTATTCTTGTGCTTTCAGCAACTGTATTTTTGCTATATGGACCAGACTATCCAGTTAAAAACAGCTATATACAGGGTAACCAAATGCAAAAGAATGTATTGAGACTTTCAGAAGGCTTACAAAACCTTGTGGCAAGTCAGAGAGCCAGGCTGGAAAGCTAATCCTAGAAACAGTGCCCAGTCTGGGAAAATGTACTAGTGAAAATGCCACTGCTACCTCTCAAGCATAGGGGACTTCTACCACTGTGATTCTTCCTACAGAACAATTTCCTCACATGTCTCACTTTTGCATCCAGGTCTCTCAAAGTTGTGTCTGATTGCCGGAATTTAGGTCATTTGTCCGTTCTCATTCAAACTGCAGACAAGTTGATAAATGTGAATTTTCTGAATTCTGGTCAGAGAAGATGGGAGTCACAGTTTGAAAGAGTGCAGAAAGTAGGACAAGTACTCAAATATGGTAGGTGACAAGAAATGACAAAGGTCTACTCAAGTACACCTCTTAGCTGTCAGGCTTAATCATCCAAATAGCAACAATGCCACGCCTATCCTAATGCATCTATAAACACATGCATCTTTACTTTATCCAAAAGGAAGGAACGTTTTCATTAATCATTTTATCCATGGTAGGACCAGTGAACTTTATGCCTGTTGAGGTTGAGTTCTGTTCGTGTTGGATGCTCTATTCTATGCCAGTGGTATATTACTGATTAAAATCTATTTTTACCACTCTAACTAATGAATAGTGTTGCTTATTTTTGACAAGACATCTGCTCAGGCAACTTATCTGTGCCTTAGGACCTGCTTGAGATCACACCTATATATATACCATTTCCCATTGATGGATTACTGTGGAATTCAACCAATTGTATAGCTTGGAATATTAGGCATCATGAACACCAAGTTTGTGAGCATAACCTCAGACCATTTCATGCTCTAGGTGTCTGGTGCCTATCAGGACTTTGTTTCTGCCAGAAAACTTGAAACTGCTCATCAAAAAGAGAATAATGACTTGCCAACAGGTCACAGCTTTGCTCTAAAACCCTGGATATCTACTATTTGATTCTCCTATCAAGATTAAATGTAGACCGTATACGGTATCTCCTCTGACCACAGATACTTTGGAAATGATTGGATTCACTGCCTGAAAGTCAACTGAAGTGTTCCTTTCGTGGAGTCGGATCTAACTGAAAGCCTTTCTCTTTCTGAGGCTGCATGAAAAAGGCCATACTTCTGAGTAATTTGGCAAATCTCTCAGAGTAGCCAACTGAAATGGGGTGATAATTTCCTTCAGTATTCAAAGAAACCCATATTACCTCTTTCTTAGTGATTTACGGGGCAAACCACAGCAACTTGTCTTTCACTTTGAATAGTCTATTCTCTCATGTCCTACACTCCAGGATAACCAGAAACTTCTCCAAATGGCAGATCCCTGTGTGAAGCAGGTTCACTGTGCACTGGTCACCAATTTGACTGAGTGGTGAAACGGAATACATTCACACTCAACAAGTTACAGGAAGTACATGTACTACTCACAGATAGATAAAGAGAGACAAGAAAAGTCTAAAAGTCAACGAGAGCCAGTCCCCAAGGCTCAGAAAGCTGCCCAGGGTGGATGGAGTCTTGATTGCACTTGGATATTCCTGCATCTACTAATAGCTGCATTCCAACGTGCTGGATCTTTTCATGCAATCAGTCTAGGGGTTGAAGTCACCCATGATAAATTCACTCCAAAATTTTCATAATTCATTAGATGTATCTTCTTTAATTCAAGAGACTTTATGAAATCTTTATTTCATTCAGTAAAGGCCCTCCTTGTGTAGAAGTTTCAGGGAGATAACTGAGTGAGCAGTTAAAATATCTGACTATTTTGGGCTATTGCACTATAGGCATTAAGAGGTAATGGGAAAGGAAGTGAAAATTTATCTCCTTTGCACAGTGTTTATCTTAGAGATACTTAGGTAGGGTGCTGATGGGCTGGGTAGACTGAAAAAGGGTGCTGCTTTGCTGGCAAGACACTCCATCAATGTTTGGGGTTCTCTCAAATGTCCCTGTGTTGATTCCAGTGTCCTAATCTTTTCCATTCAACATGCTGCTACTAAGAAATCCTACAAAGACATGAATGCAACCTAAGTGTAAATTCCTCATCCCAGAATATCAAAAGGATGTTTTATTCTTGGCTATGTCAGTCCTGTTGTTGCAATAAAAATCACTTTTGACACAGATGCAGTAAGGTCTCAATTATCTTCCTACACCTTGAGCCAATAATTTAAAGAATTTAACCTTACCATTTGCTCTCTGCAAACTCTCCAGTGCAGCTGGAAGAAGCCAGCCTTCCCTTTCTTCTTTGTATTCCTTAGTGATGCCTATCCATTCTGTATCAACAGAGGCGGGTTTTTTTCCAAGTCTTGACTTCAACAGCCATTTCGTTTTACAGAATAATTTAAGTAATGGTTTCGTGTGCTATGTCATTAGCCACTTGAGTTTCCGGTCCTGCGCTAACTAGATCTTCAAAGCCTTCAAGCGTCCAGCCAACTTAAATAACCCAGTCACTGATTTCCATTTCCTTAAGGCCAACTACTATACTGGTCAAGATTCTCAGCAGCAAACATGGGAAAATATTTTGGCTGCCGGGCTTGGTGGCTCAGCCTGTAATCCTGCGCCTTTGGGAGGCTGAGGTGAGTGGATTGCCTGAGCCCGCGGGTTTGAGACCCGCCTGGGCAAGCAAGACCTCATCTCTACAATAAATCAAAAAATTAGCCGGGTGTGGTAGCGCGCGCCTGTAGTTCCAGCTACTTGGAA
>CAUYQG010215453.1:0-15078 GCA_963574415.1 Tarsius wallacei | reverse complement strand
TCACTCTGTCGCCCAGACTGGAGTGCAGTGGCCGCTCCTGGCCACCACAGCCTCAACCTGCTGGGCTCCGGCGATCCTTCTGCCTCCGCCTCCCAAGTAGCTGGAACTACAGGCACACGCTACCACGTCCAGCTAATTTTTGATTTTATTGTAGAGATAGGGTCTCGCCAATTTGCCCAGGCGTGTCTCGAACCCGCAGGCTCAGGCAATCCACTCACCTCAGCCTCCCAAGGCGCAGGATTACAGGCTGCGCCACCAATCCCGGCTGATTAAACTATTTCAATTCTAAAAATCTCTTGGTGATAATCTTGGAAGTACTGAACATCTCTTTTACTCTTAAAATAAGAAAAATAAATTGATATTCTTTCATGCTAAGCAAATCATCATTTGACCCTTCCTGAATGCAATCCCAAAATAATCACTGTAAACCTTTTTTTAAGAGGGACTGATCTATTTAACTTATTTTTATGGAGCACATTATATATTTCAAACAACAAATGGTGCTTCACTGTAAATTAATATGATTTCAAAAAAAAGTCTAAGAGACAGATAATTATACTTTTCAAAACCTAATTAAAGGTGTCATACCTAGAAATTCTTTTCTGCAGCCATACAAAATGTATTTTGTATTATAATGCATTGCATATAGCCAACACTATCGAAATTATTCTATAGATTCAGCAAGATGCTGTTCTAAAAAAGCCCCCCATGAGTAAGTTTGTGGGAATCCACAGTAATATGCATATTCCTCGACTAACTCAGAGACTTGGTTTTGCCCAAAAATTGTATTTGAAATAAAATTGCTTTTTGAAAAAAGAAAAAAAGTCTAAGAGAGGAAAAAATAATCAGGGACACAATGAGAGTATGTTCTTGAACCCTCTGTTGAGCAATCATGATAACAAAAGTAAGCATGTTGGAAGCATAGTGAAACAAGAGAGTAGAAAAAACATATTAAGGATGGCTTTCTTTCAGAAGATTGAAAGATTTAAAACTAACTGATGTCTTTTTCCCCACTCCTACCATTTCTTCACTCTACTGTGTCATGGTTAAGTGTATGGACTTTGAAGCTTGTCATCCAAAATTTTAATCTGTCTCCATTACTTACTACTCAGGTTGCCTAAAGCAAGTAAATTCAGCTCTCCTGACTTCATCAGTAATTTTGGATGAAAATATTTGTCAGATAATGTGAGGATTACTTGAATTTATGCATGTGAAATGCCTACAATTTTTTATTTTAAAATAAGATTTACATTTTAATTGCCATTATTGTTATTATAATATTGAAATGAATTACTTGTTAATGATCATACAGGCTGAAGGCACCAACTTTTATGTAATCTAAAACCTCATGACATATAATCTAAATCCTCATGACATGAATTGCAGCTATTCAAATGAGGTAAAATTATATGGCCATTTAATATTAACCCAAATAAAGAAGAAAAACTGCATATTTTGATTTTTTATATTATTGCAAGTTTTCAATAATGAGGGAGGAAATTATGTTTTTAATAAAGAAACTCACAAAGCTTGTGAAGGGAAACCTGACCTTTCTTACTGAGGTAATAGATGAAGTTTGGCAACCCATGCTACCATGGCAGAATTCCTAATAGATCATGAAACTGTCCTACTGTATCTAAAAAGAGTCTAAGAATCCTTCTTATTAGAAAGCATCAAAACGTCCTTTCCCAAAAGTTGATTTTTTTTGTATAAAGATTGCTACAAAAGGATATAAATGATACTTACATTACTGGAATTTTGTGTCATTCTTGTAGACTCCTAGTGTTTTGTTTTGTGTGTTCATAGACAACTTAAAGTTGAAACTATTTCATTTGTGATAGGTCCTTGACTTCACCACAGAAAAGAATTCAAAACTAGTTGAAAGTAGCAAGACAATTAGCAAGTAGATTAAAAGTGAAAACAGCAGAACAGTACACACTTCAGGGCAAAATGTGGGCGAACACAAGGAAGCATTACCCAGATCTTTTACTTGTGATTTTTGTGAACTACAATAAAGAAGAAATGGAATATTCTATCACAGGGGAGGATTTTTTCGAAGAAATGGGTAGGTAATTCCTGGAATTGGGGTATCACCCAATTTATTAGTATAAATAAGTAGGGTTGCAACTGTCATGATGCTGGAGGGTGTGTCATTTAGTACGCTAATGAGAGTATAATGAAGGCAAAAATGGGTCGTAGTTATCTTTGGCTAACCTTGACTTTGATATACATGCTCTATGGAGTCTCTAAGCTAACTCCTGCCTGGGTGGTTGGCTTTTAACAACAAACATTCTGAGAAAGAAGATGTGGGCTGTAGCAGCAGGTATGCTGGGTGAGAATTATTTAGACTTTTTTTTTTAATTATCAGCTGCCTTGAAATTGGGGTCGTTTTATGAGTTTCTGGTTTTTGACTTTTCCTATAGCCTGCTAAAGACCTGACATTTCTCTACTCTAACCGGTCTATTCTATATCTTATAACTATAATCATTATCAGTATTCTTGTTTCTGTAGATGTAAATTTGAAAATTGTATCCAGTAATATTTAAACTGAAAAATGCAATTAAAATAACAAGAAAAAATTGAAATAGTAAATGTATGGGAGGAGGAGAGAGGGTAAATGGAAGAGAACTCACTGTACTTTCTGCTTAATTGTGTCATGAATATAAAACTGTTCTAAGACAATAGTCTATTAATGAAATTAATATATTCAGGATATAAATTATACATATGACCGAAGACAAATTAGGTAACTTTGTGTCAAACTACTATGAATTATAATTCATTGAAAATGATAATTTAAAATGGAAATAGACATTGAGCTGCAATTAAAAAAAAATAGTAAAATAGTAAACTTATTAAGGCATTAAGACTGAAAAAAGATATAATCTCAATAGTAGTTATGAGAAAGTGGAACAGAATTTCAGGCCTTCAGACCTTTTCTCAGAAACAATTTCTCTGTAAGCCGAAAGAAATCACAGGCTATGTAGAATTTGAGATTAAGATACCACCAGAGATTTGGGATTCCAGACAGTCTTTTTTCTGTTAAAAAGTAAACTGAGGCACAGTACAATTTTATAGAAATCATTTGAGCAAACAATATTCATGAATTGGGCAGTTCTAAACCAGAAGTCATATAGGAGCTTGACCAAGGGAATACAAGGTGGAGGGTTTCATAGGACGGACATGGAAGTTAAGAAAATATTTGATTACTAACAGTTACATAGTCTAATTATAAGTTATAAAATTATTAGTTTGTTGGCTGCTTCTGAATGGTTGAGCTTAAATTCTGATTTCCTTAAAATGGGCATTTACGAGAAATTGCTCAAGTTTCACCTATGTTTGCAAATAAAGCAAAATTGATGTCACTTATGAGGCCTAACTGGCTTTGTGTTCTCAGGGATTCCTCAGGCCAGGCCTTCATTTTAATTTACTCTAATATCTCCATTTGGAAAACTAAGAGATAAGAGCAAAAAGGACTTAAGACCTGGATGGACTAAGGATCTATAATACTGAATGACCTATCACAGAAACAAAGAACCAAGTATCACATGTTCTCACTTACAAGCGGATCTTTTACAATTATCATAATACTATAAGAAAAGAATTGGCAGTAGTGGGAAACTGCCAGAGGAGGGCCAGGGGCATGATTGCTAGTAGTTGGAATCTGCTTGGTGGAAGGGGGAACACATCATCAACAAGGGTACATGCGTAATGAACATTTGTATACCTAACCCTGAATTGTACCCCCATATCTTTAAAATACAAAAAATTAAAGCTATTTAAAAAATAGAATTCTTAGAATAATTGGTAAAAGAATAGTTCTTTACATTATGAATATTAAACACAAGGCATATGTTTTTAAACATTTAAAAATTTTAAAAATCAGCATTAGATTAAGCAATTAAAGCAAGTTACTGTTCACATAGCAGGAGACATTAAAAATTACTTGGCTTTAGAACGGTTTTATTTATATTTGACTGCTTAATGCCCCAGATATTGAGACAGTGTTCGAAAGCAGAAGTCAGGAAGACATCTGTCAGAGGTCCATGGAGCTCAAGTTCCTGGGCCTGTGTCTGCTCACTCCACAGCAACAAAGTACAGACATCAACAATGTGTACTATACAACTTATGGGCTAGATTCACAGTTGAATACTCCATCTTAAGTACTAGTTTCTACAAACTAAGTAAACAAAGAGTTATTTTAATTTCCTATTTGATTTTTCTTTACAAAATATTGCAAACATTTATTTTGACTCAAATGAGCAGTTGTTTGTTTGATTTTGTTTTATCCTTAAATACAATAAAAGTAAAACTGCTCTGGTGTTCTTTAAAGCTATTCTTGTAAACAAAAATATTTATAACTCACTCTGCATCTTTTACATGCAAATGATTATTATGTCCAGAATAAGATAATCTATATGAAAAGTAGATTTTATTACTTTGGGTACATTTGCCAAATGAATTTAAAAAGAAAAATACAATGGATTTATGGGACAAATAACCTACTCTTGGCAATAGAATGCTAAGAAAAAGCTGATTTAAAAGTTAAGAAGCTCATAATGCCAGCTCAGAATTTATAACTTACGATTTTATAGGCCAAAGCCATCATGCAGGCATCCTTATCCTGCAGTGTGAATAGGATTACTCTTCCAAGCATTATCTTAATGTGGAATTAAACTGTCAAGTTGGCTTGTTTGTTGCATGGACTTGTGCATAAGATGAATGTAACTCTGGATAAAGTTCAGTGTTGCTCCATCTGTTAAGCACTTTTTCTTCTAGAAATTCAAAAACTGAAAAGACACACCCATACAGCATTTCTTCTTAAGTACTGAGTCATTGCAAGTTGATTTATTGAAAACTGTGACAACAGCAATCCTGATCAATTTTACTTATAAATTCAAAGTTCAGACAAAACAGTATAATTCAAACTACTTGTGTTTAAGTACAATTTACATAAGGACCATTATCCAAAATATCCAACTGTAAATTATATAAAGCTGAGAAATCGAAAAGAGTTTGCCATTAATATCAAAATCTAATAGCAATAAACTTATTTCTTTGACTGAACTTCTTTTGTTTCATTATTCTTTGGATCTTTATAAATCTTTGTTGCTCTGTCCAAGACTGATCTTTACTAGTAGATTTGCTATCTTTTAATAATTGTGGGAAATTGCAAGGATAGATTGGAAAATATTAATTGTTGAAATGGCAGTTGCATGATATTTGCTCATCTGAATCTCACTGACCTCAGGAAAAAAGTAACTAAGAGGTACCCAGTTTCATATAAGAGGAGAGACAATATTTTATTGTAGTGAAATCCTGTCTGTCTTCACTCGTTTTGTGCTACTATAAAAGAATATTTGAGATTGGGTAATTAAAAAACATTATTTCTCATAGTCCTGGAACCTGGAAAGTTCAAGATCAAGGTGCTGGTAGGTTTGGAGTCTGGTGATGATGACCCAGTCTCTGCTTCCAATATGACACCTTGAATGCTGCATCCTTCTGAGGGAAGGAACATTGTCCTCACATGATAGAGGAAAGAAAGAGAGCAAGCCTACCCACAAGCCTTTTAATAGCAGCATTAATCCATTGCTGAGGGCTCCACCCTCATGACCTAAACACTTCCCAGTGGACCCTACATCCCAATACTCTTGCATTTGGGATTGTCTAACACATTAATTTTCAGAAGCAACCACATTTGAACTATAGCAGATACCAAATTTTAAAATTGGTCCCACATTTTTTAAATCCAGTCCAGCTTTGATGGGCAACATGGTTGGGAATATTATGCAGCCATAAAGAAAGACAAACATATGAACTCGCAGCAACTTGGATGGATTTGGAGTCAATCACACTCAATGATCCAACACAGAAACAAAGAACAGAGTACCATATGCTCTCAATTATAAGCAGAACTTGAACAATTATAATACTATAAGAAAGGGAGTGGCAGTAGTGGGAAACTGTCTGGGGAGGAGGGTGGGATTGGCAGTTGAGGGAAACTGCTAGGGGAGAGAGGAGCATACCTCATCAACAAAGGTACCTGCATAATCAACATTTGTATACCTAACCCTGAATTGTACCCCACATCTTTATAATAAAAAAAAACTTTAAAAAAATGGTCCCTTGGGGAGAAATGTGTAATTAAGAACCCCCTTTTTAAAAATAAATAAATAAATAAATGCTTCACAAATAAAATTTTTTCACATTAGTACTTTTTTCTTTGTTTTTATTTAAAATGAACTTGTTACCATCATCTCCCATATATGATAATAATTTAGCCCTGATCCAATACAAGTATTTTAAAATCAATTTCCTTTAAATTACTTGTAATGAATCACAAGCATAGCTCAATAGATAGCTGGCTATTATTTTTCAAGAAAACCATTGTGCTAATAATGAGTCAATTATCTTTTGTGAATTATTTTACATTATCCTAACTCAAGAGGAAATGACTTCATTCTTCCTTTCTCCGATTTTTGTTACTTTTGGAAGAAATATTGCAAAGTAATAGAAATTTGCAAAATCCATACTTTCAAAATGTTTCTATTCAACCCAAGTAAAACAAATAAAAGTTATAATGTAGATGTGGAGAATATATGCCCGATTTTACTTTTTTTTTTTTTTTTGTAACCCAGGCTGGAGTGTAGTGGCATGATCATGGCTCATTGCAGCATCAACCTCCTGGGCCCAGGTGATCCTTTCATGTCACACTCCCAAGTAGCTGGGACTACGGGCATGCACCACCACACTCGACTCATCTTTTTTTAGTGTTTAAATTTTTTTGTAGAGACAAAGTTTTGCTATGTTGCCCAGGCTGGTCTTGAATTCCTGGTCTCAAGCAATCTTCTATGTGTCAGCCTCCCACATGCTGGGATTACAGGCATGAGTCACCACACCGGACCGGGAGGATATATTCGAAAGATAATCTTCTTGTGGCAATATTCTTAAATTTCTGATCATAGGAACAGATTTATGAGGGGAATTCAAGAAAATCTGGAACTATTTTTTGGAGGGCAGACCCCCTTGTAGTACAAACTTGCCCCGCTAGGTAAGAACCTGTCAACATCAGTGTACCAGCTGGCATTGTTGTGAGAGACTGTGTTTGGTTTCAGTGAATTTATATTTGGAGATTTTTTTTCAAGTGTCTGCCCATTTCATGAGCATGAACAACCTACCCACACCACATTGAGTGTTCAGCAGTTTTTGACCCAAAATAGCATGACCCCATGTTCCACCCTTCGTATTCACCTGATCTCACCCCAAGTGACTTTTATTTGTTTCCTCAGATAAATAGAAAAGTCCTCAAGAGAAATGCTTGCCAATGTGGAATTGGTGAAACAAAAAATGGCAGAGGCACTAAAAGGCATAACAAATGATGATTCAAAAACTGTTTTGAGCAGTTGAAAAAGCATCTCCATATGTATACTACATTAAATGGAGAACACTTTGAAGGTGACCAAATTTTAAACATGTAAGCATAAGTACACGATTTTAAAATAAGTAACTTGCATTTTGGGGATCCCCCCTCTTATGAGCAATCAAAATATCTAATATTATTATAGTGCACATGAGATTTTTTTCTGTTGAGTATTACAACAAAGTGGATTTTAGAATATACAATGATATGTCATTGTCTTTTCTTATATTGACAGATGGAGTTTGAAAATATTGCAATTTGTATTTATTCTGTAAGGACTTTGTTCATACTTTCGCTTTTTTTTTTTTTTTACTTCTTGACTTTTTGTGTTTGAGGAGCTCTCCATGAAATAAGGATTACCCACAATCAATCTTTTCTCAATGTAGGCAACCTAGTGATGTTTCCAAAACATCTTGCATTGTATTATGACCTAGTATCATACCTTCAACAATTTTCCCTCACTTTAAAATAAAATGAAAAACTGATGACCTGTCCCTACCCTATCACCCTATTTCAGTCTTTCCTCATTTTCTACTTGCCACAATTTACCAATTCTGTTTCTCACATTGAGCATCTTTCAGTTACTGAAATATACTTAAGCATACACAGATTTTTTTTCTTACCCTGTCCATACTCATGGAAGCTGCCTTATTATATTGTGTTATGAACTATGTGCCCACCCCATTTATATATTAAAGCCCTAATCCCCACAGTGTCTATAATTGGAGATAGGGCCTTTACAGAAGTAATTGGGGTTTAATGAAGTCATAAAAGTAAAGCCTTGATCTGATAGAATTAATGTTCTTATGAGAGACACCAGAAAGCTTGTTTGTTCTCTATGTGTCAGCACAGTGGATAGACCATGCAAAGACAGTGAGAAGGCTACCATCTGCAAGCCGCAAAGACAGCTATCACCAGAAATAAAATCAGCTGGGAGCTTGATCTTAAAATTTTAAACCCCAGAACTATGAGAAATAAATTTCTGTTGTTTAAGGCACCTCAACTGTGGTATTTTTATTATAGTAACCTGAGCTGACTTATATAGATGGGGACTTAAACATCATCTCTTCATGAAAGAACCAATGACTACCTTCAAAAATAAAATTTCCACCCCTCAACAGACACACACACACACACACACACACATATGCACGTGCACACACACACTAACCCCAATATTCACTATTACTTTGTTTCGTTCAGAGCACTAATCATTTACTAAGCCTTGAATTTTAAAAAGAACTATTTTTAGTTTTTTGAATTTCTAGTTTTATTTCCTCCTCTTTATTATATAGACTGCCAACCCCACATGCAGAAATCATTCCTGTTTCACTCATATTTCTTTACACCCAGACTTGGGATAGTGCTGTGTACACAAAGCAGCTTAGCAAATATTTCCTACTAAATTTATATAGCTAATATTATTGACTTACTATGTATCAGGTATTGTGAAAACGCCTTACAAGTTTTTGTATATTTATTTTTCCTAGAACTCTGTTGTGTAGACATTATTTATCAGAGTGAAGGAAATTATATATCTAGCTGAGGAATAAACAGTTAGTGTCAAAGGAACTGAGAATCAAAAAAAAAAAAATGGAGACTGTCTCCAATCCTTTGCTCTCAGCCATGACAGCATGTTATATTTTTTCCCATTAATTAGTGAATTATTTGTAAACATGGATATCATCTTGTTGACTGTCACATTAGTTGGAAATATTTTCCCACATTCCTTCCCACATCTGCATTCTAATTAGTTCCTTTTAATAAATTTCATTTTGTAAAAGTAGCATATACTTTCAGTTAAAAAATTCACATAGAAAAAATAGTAATTTAAAAGTGGTCTTTTACCCACAATTCCCCAGCACTTCTTCATTCCATTTCTCTGTTTTTAAGGTAATCTTATATTTACTTAAGCATATAAAAATTCATATTCATAATGCTATTTCAATGTGTATTTTTTTTAATTTTGAAGATGTGGGGTACAATTCAGAGTCAGGCATACAAATGTTCATTACACAGGTACCCTTTTAGATGAGGTGTGTTCCCCTCCCCTGGCAGTTTCCCACTGTTGCCAATTTCACCCCCTCTCCCCCCCAGCAGTTTCCCAGTACTGCCAATCCCTCTTTTATTGTATTATGACCGTTGTTCAAGGTCCAGGTATGAGTGAAAACATGTGATATTCGGTTCTTTGTTTCTGTGATAGATAACTCAGTATTATATATATTTTTAAAATATGTCATTTTCTATTGTGGATGGTGAGACGTAGATCTCTAATACTAACCCTTTGCATTGTTCTCTTTCTACTTCACTCTCACAATAAACTCATATTACAGTATTTGGTAAAGTAAATACTCAATGTGAGTGGGGCTGTAACTCTAGTGTTCAAAATTCTAGGAGACTATCTGGAGGCTTGGACTGGATTTCTGTGAATCACCAAGTAGATTTCCATTTAATTGACCTTATTTGAATCTAGCACTAGTTTCCACAGCTGCGCTTGGTCTCCCCAAATCCACCTTTTCTCCTTAGAGCAAATCATCAGCAAGCTTCTGTTACAATGGCAAGGGATAACATTTCCTGTTTTGTATTTGGAACATTCTGGAATCTTTTGACTTTGAATGATTCATCATGTTTTCAATCTCACCTACATTCTATCTGCATGACTTGTCCATTTGACCTACAACTTTCAAATGTTCTTATCAGCTTCCATCTGCTATGACCTTATCTCTTTTCTTTTACTACTATATTAGATAACTATTACTGTAGGAAAAATGTGTTCAAATTTTAGCTTGTTGAAACAATAAACAGTTTCTGTAGGTTAAAAATTCAAAACTATCTTGGTGGGTTAATTTTGGTTCAGGTTATCACATGAGGTGGTGGTCTAGATGTTAGCTAGTGCTGCATTCATCTTGACTGGGACTGGTAAATTTGATTGTAAAATGTCCCACCTGCATGACTATTGGCAGGAAACCCCAGTACTTCAAGGGCTATTCAGAAGGATCTTCAGTTCTTTGATAAATAGGTCTTTCCTTAGGCTGCCTGAATGGTTCCACAATAAGGCAGCTGAACTTCTTCAGAGCAGTGTGGTTTTCTTGTAGTGTGGTTAGGGAGGCGGAAGAGATAAATGCGTGTGCTGATATATAAAGGTTAACTAATGGACCAAAAAAAATCTAACTTATTAAAACTTTATTTTTCAGTTCTACTTTAGTGACTGTAGTTTTATATGTGATTGTATCTAGAAATATTAAGATTTAGTTTCAAATAAATTGCCTTAATTTTCTCTATTATTACAATGAAAAAGTCTTATCTAAAAAACCTCCATAAGTTATTTGGGACAACTGTTATCATTAAAATATTAAATTTTCCTGCCGTGAAATATCATTTCTCCATTTATCTATAATGTTTTATAGGTTTTTTGATACTAGATTTATTATACTATGGTTTTTGATAAATTTTTAATAATGATATGCATATTTTATTTTATAATAATTACTATTATTTTTAAGTCAGTCTCACTCTGTTGCTCAACCTGGAGTGCAATGTCAATCACCCCTGCCTTGACCTCCTGGGCTCAGGTGATCTTTCTGCTTCAGCATCCCAAGTAGCTAGGACTACAGATGCACACCACCACACCTGGCTAATTTTTGTATTTTTTTGTAGAGACTAGGTTTTGCTATGTTGACCAGGCTGATCTTGAACTCCTGGGTTCAAGTGCTCTTCACACCTTGGCCTTCCAAAGTTCTGGGAATGCGAGCATGAACCACTGTGACTGGCTGCATTATTTTTACAGTTAGAAAAAAATAAAGTAGAGGTCAAATAAGAAGATGAAAATGAAAATATATGAATAATCTTCTTCCCTATTACATGGAGACCCTTCTGCCTACCTGTGTACCACACAGGAAGTGTGACGTTCAAACAAAATAATGTACTAACATTTACTCTCTTCCCATATCCTTTCCTCAGCTCACAAGGGAACAAAAAGAACACTGTTACCAAGTCAGCACAGCAGGTGGGGATGTGCATGGGAAGGGACAGTACTAACGTGACTAATGGCAAAGCAGATAAAGCCATTGACATCCATTAGTCGAGTTGGCTTCTTGGACTAACTTGGAGTTCCCAGCCATAGCTGCACATTAGAATCACCTGGGGAGCTTTTCAAAAATATTGATTTTCAGGTCTCATCTATGGTGATTCAGACTCAGTTGGTCCTGGGTGAGGCTTGGGCAACAGTGTTTTAAACGTTCTCAGATAATTTTAATACGCAAAGCCATTACAGTCAAAAACCACTGGATTGATCAAATCAAGTGCCTGTTTTTCCAGTCCTTAGAGGGAACACAAACTAGATATGACTTACTTCTTGCTTACACATCTTGACTTACACTTTTATAGTTTTGAAAAAACAATGTTAATCATAAAAACCCATCTTATCAAATATCTAGCCATATCTATGAGCTAGGTAGTCTTGAGATTTTTTTTTTAATCTGCCATCTAAAGTTTACAAATTAGTTTTTGTTGCAAGCAGATATTTTGATTTAACACATTACATAACTTTAGAACACAATGTTTCTTTTCCAGTGGGGTAAAGAGTCTTCAGATCAAAATACAGTCTAATATAGGCTGAGGAATCACTTATATTTTTCCCACAGAGCCTTCAATAAACTCCAGTCAAAGCTAAGAGATCATTCTGTTTCTGTTATTAACTATTTGTATACACATATTATGTATATTTACTTATGTATACATATGTATATGTATATATGTATATGTATATATGTATACATAAGTAAATATACATAATATGTATATACATGCACTATGTATATACATATATATGTGTATATACACATATGTATTTTTTTCCTGGACATTTTCTAAAATGTCATAATTTACATTTTTTTAGAAAATGATTTCTGAAAAAATTCTATTTTCTTTCTGGTATCCCATGCTTCAGTAGTCAATCAATATTATATCAAAAAAATTACAAATATTTGGGAAGATGGAAAATTCCAGAATCTACTCTTTTGAAGGAGGAGGACTCCTACTCTAAATTTACTTTGATTTTGTTATTACATACATTAGCACAAAATAATGTTTTATAACCATTTATTTGTCCATATCAGAAAATGCAAGTATTTGCCAATAACCTATAAATTTTTACAAATTTTTAATCCTATTCAAAAAACAACACAGGTATTATTGAGAGGCTTGAAAATAAGAGACTTAAAAACTGTTTTGCTAAAAGTATATTTGCTGTGGTTTGTGCTATAATTGCTGTAAAAGAAATGTTTGCTATATTTTAAAACTCTTACCTCACGTTCCTTGTATTTTAAATCCTACCTCAGGCTCCATAAGACTAGGCACATGTCAGGTGCCTAGTAGTGACTGTAGCAATGTCTGTGCTTAAAACTTTGTTAAGTTTTTATATATCCCATAATTGCCATGTTGGCTTCTCATGCTTCTGCAAAAATATGTGAATGTCAAGCAATAAGCCCTTCCCGGACATTCTTTTGCTTAAATTATGGTAGACTCTGTGGCGCCGGCCACTCTTCTAGTGGGCTCTGTGTTGTTTCAAGCCTGCTTGTATGCTTATCTAAAATTCCAGAGGGCTTAAGTAACTTCTCTCTGCCCGCTTAGTCATTGCCTGTCCATCATAGACAGCTAAGCCAAGCCCGCGAAAAATAAAAAATGATCCAACAAATCAGTATCTCTGTAACCGTGTTTATGCAGTTCTATCCAATCCTGTGTGAACAAGTTTGTAAAGCCACCCCACTCTCTCAGAATTCTGTATGAAAGGTGCATGTTAACCTGAGTCGGGGCTCGCTCTCGTTCCAAGCCTCTGAGCCGGCTACAAGTGTGAGCCCAGGCTCGAGTCTGAATAAAAACCCTCTTGTGTTTACATCAGAGCTGACTCTTTGGTGATCTCTTGGACTTAGAACTTTGGGTATAACATTATAATATTAGAAATATGGTGGGTAGACACTGATTATTTAGACTTTATAACCAGCAGTATAAATGTTATTTTCCTTTGGAATTTGAAATGTGCTATTGTTAAGCTAAGCATTCTTGTGATACTCAATAGAATTAAGACAACTATCTCTAGTTGTTATTCTAGCTCAAATTATGTCATTTTTACATTTTGCTAATACTAGATCTTTCTATTTGTTTGCTATAATTTTCCCTTGTTATGTGACTGGACTGAAACATTAACTTATATTGGATGTGTCTGGAGAGAAGAGAAAAAACAAAATGAAATATATTAAGTATCATCTTTTGGCTGATTGGAAATTCACATATATTCATACACAATAATGCTAAGTTTGTGATAGGCCAAGTGCGGTGGTTCATGCCTATAATCCCAGCACTTTGGGAAGCCCAGGTGAGAGGATTGCTTGAGCCTACAGATTCCAGACCAGCCTGGGCAACTTGGCGAGACCTCACTCTTACAATACATCAAAAAATTAGCCCAGTGTGGTGACGCATTCCTATAATTCCAACTACTTGGAAAGTTGCGGTGGAAGGATTGCCTGAGCCCAGCTGGGCAAGACTGGGGTGATCATGAATGTACCATTGCACTCTAGCCTGAGTGACAGAGTGAGACTCCAACTCAAACAAAAAAAATTCAAATAGTACATCAGAGAAATGTAATTATGAAAAGCAAATACTGATAAACCTACACAATGTGCTTAGACATCTTAAAAGTCAAGGGGTCCCAAGGTCTACTGGCAAGTTCATGTCTTCCCTAAGGTCACTGAAATTTAATTTTTTAAAAATTAAGCTAATTGAAACTTTTTCCAAAGCATATTCTTAGTGATACTAAGTTTTGAGACCTGGAGGAGTAGATTTTCTAGAAAGAGCAGTCATCATTATAAATAGTCCTACATTGGAGGCACCTCAAATTGTCATGAAGTTGGGCCTCAAGATGTAATATGAAGATAAATATCTGAAAAGATAACTCATAAAGAGACTATTAGGGCTGTGGTCAAAAGGTTGAGACATGTCTAAAAACTAATAGAAGTCATTGAATATGTTATAGAGGGATAATGTGATTAAATTTGTATTTAGAATATTCAATCTTTGGATTTTTGGTTTAGTTTCAAAGACACAGTTTACAAGAAAGCTGTGGTAATAACCTGGCCAGTATTGATTACCAGAGTTACAGAATTAATAAAGGAATTGGGGAGACATAAGGATGAATTCAAACATTAATAAAGAGGTAGCAGCCAATTTGGGCTTGATGTAGCAAATGCATGTAAGGATAATGTGAGTAAGATTCTAAACTAGCACTTAGATTTCTTATTTTAGAAACTAGGTGGTTGGATTCATTCCCAGCAGATAAACAGGGGGTTGGGTAAATGAGGGAAGATTGATACACTCTCAGATAACTAGATGTGGATATCAGAAATGTTTATCATATAAATATCTAATTTTAACCTTTTCTTCACCTTATTGTGATGTAAAAGTAAATTGGCATTTGTATTTTTTTTTTTTTTATAATTTTTTTTTTAATTTTTTTTAATTTTTTTTTATTTTTTATTTTTTATTTTTTATTTTATTTTATTATGTTATTGTGGGGTACAGTTAGGGGTTAGGCATACAAAAATATTTCGTTCAGGTACCCTTGTTGATAAGAGGTGTCTCCCCATCCTCAGATAGATACCCAC
>CAUYQG010215451.1:0-11580 GCA_963574415.1 Tarsius wallacei | reverse complement strand
GGTCAGATGTGACTTCATCTTTTGTGTTTCTGATTGTGTTTATTTGGCATTTTTTCTCTTTTTCTTGGTCAGTTTAGCTAGGGTACCATCGATCTTGTTTATTCTTTCGAAGAACCAGCTTTTTGTTTCATTGATTTTTGTATTATCTTTTTGTCTTCTATGTCCTGAATTTGGGCTTTTATTGTGGTGATCTTGATTCTTCTGCTGAAGTTAGGGTTTTTGTGATCTTGCTTTTCCAGCTTCCTTAGGTGGCTTGTTAGGCTGTTAATTTGTGATCCTTCCATTTTCTTCATGTGAGTTTGTAGAGATTATGAATTCCCCTCTTACTACAACTTTCATGGCATCCCAGAGATTTTGGTAAGATGTTTCTTCATTTTCATTTGTTGCCAGATATCTTTTAATCTCTGTTTTGATTTCATCATTGACCCAGGAGTTGTTTAGCATCATGCTATTTAGTGTCCATGTTTTTGTGGGTTTTGGGGGAACCTTGCAGCCTTCAATAATTCAAAAACAGCAAGTCTGGTAAGGAAGAGAGTCTGACTTCCAGAGTTGTCATGTTATAATAGTCATTGTCCAGTTTTTATAAACAACAATGACAACAAAAATCACAAGAAAAACAAAAAACAGAAAAATATGACACTTTCTTTTTTTTTCTTTTTTAGAAAGCAGGAATTATTGAGAGGACAGAAAAACTCCCACAGTTATAACTGTGACACCTGAGAGGACCTGAGGGGGTTGCCCAAGTATTACACTTTTAAAGGAAGAAAATAAATTGACAGACCCTGAACCTGAGGAATCCCAGATATTCACCTTATTAGAAAAGGATTTTAAACCAACTCTCTCAAGTATTCACAGAGAGCTAAAAGAAAACATGGAAAAACATGTCCAAATTTTATGAATGACATGAATCTGTACATAAAAGAAATTCAGTAAAACCTAAGTAGGGTAAAACCAAAAAGATTAGCATTAAGACACATTACAATCTAACTGCTAAGAACAAGAACAAAGAGAAAATCTTGAAAGCCATAAGAAAGAGGAAAGAAGTGACTCATTATGTACAAAGGATCCTCAATAAGGTTAATATTTCTAATTCTCAAAACTGATGGAGAAATTAGGACAAAAACAAAAGATGAAGGATATCATTAATATTAGACTTACCCTACAACATAGACTAGCAGAAACTCTCAGGTTCAAATGAAAGAACAATAGTCAGTAGACAGTAACTAACTGTGTAAAAATAAAATAAATAAAATTAAATTTGAAAAAAATCCAATGGAGGTAAATAACATGAACTAATATAAAATCCAGTATTCTTTTATTTTTTATTTGTAACTCCACTTCTTATTTTCTACAAGATTTAAAACACTAATACATTAAAATACTTATATTATTAGGCACATATGTATAAAAATGTAGTTTGTGACATTAGCATAAAAGAGGGTGATGGAGCTGTGTAAATGCAGAGTTCTATATGCTGTTCAAATCAAATTTGTATCAATTCATACTGAAGTTAAATTTGTATCAAATCGAAGTATGCTACTGAGGTTGTTGGGATCATTTCTCATATATATGAGAACATCATTTCTCACACATTATTTTAATTCTCACATAATGTATATGTAATATATATCTTGATTAAATATAAAAAAATCAAAATAAGTTTTAGTTTTTATATATATACTTTAAATATAACAAAAAGTAGTAAAAATAAAGAAATAGAAGTAACAGTGGAAGCATTTTTTAGAAAACAAGTATAGATAGAAAACAGCACTTTTAAGTCTTTAAATATTTTGCTTAAAGGATGAATATGCATAATTATTTTATTTCCTATTATTTTCAATAATATAAAAATTGTGAATATATTTTATGTGATACATTTTAAAATAATATAAAATTTTAAAATATTTTCGTTAAGCAATTTTAGATTTTATTTAGATTCAATATGAGTAAAACTCTATGTTTTCCAGGTTCTTGGTTTGGTACTCAGGCCTGTTTTGATGTAATTAATTCTATCACTGATGAATTTGGAAATTGTGGTGAAATAGCTGAAGGATTTATTTCATGTAGTCCTGAGTGAGTAATTAAATCTATATGTAGTTTTAAGAGCTGATTATTTATATTTATTACCTAAAATTTCAAAATACTGCTGATTTTGAATTAAATTCATAACCAATCAAATTATAAATATCTAGAAGATACCTATGTTTTTCTTAATCTGCTTTGCAATGTTCTAAATATATATATCTATCTTTTTGTCTGCTGAAAATTTTTCCTTATATTTCTAGTTTGTTGAGTTTTTAAAAAAATTGTGAATAGGTATATAGTTAGTCAAATGCTTTTTTTTTACCTTGAGATAATTGTGTGGGTTTTTGTTGTTGTTGATTTGGTGTATTACACTGATTTATTTTCATTTGTTTACCATCCTTACATTATAAGAATGAATAGCATTTGGTCATGGTGTATAATCAGTTTAATATGTTCCTGAATAATGTTGTTTGTATTATTTTGTGGTGGACTTTTGCATCAATATTCATATGTTATATTGGTCTGTAGTTCTTTCTTTCCTTCCTTCGTTCCTTCCTTCCTCCCTTCGTTCCTTCTATCTCTCTCTCTCTCTCTCTCTCTCTCTCTCTCTTTCTTTCTGTATATTTGCCTGAGTATCAGGGTTATGCCGACTTTATAGAATAAGTTTGGAAGTTTTCTCTCCTCATCATTTTTAAGGAAGATTTTGAGAGAAGTAGATGTGAATTATTTAAATTTTGGGGAGAATTTATTATTGAAGCCACTTAGTACAGGGTTTCTGTGTTGGAAGCTTTTTGGTTACTGATTCAGTCTCCTTATAGTTTTAGATCTATTCAGTTGTTCTACTCATAATTTAGTCTTGGTTGGTTGTCTGTTTCTAGTATTTTGTCTGTATCATCTAGGTTATCTAATTTGTTGTCATACAACTGGTTGTAGTACATTCATATGACTTTTTGTAAAATTTGTAGTAATGTCCCAATTTTAATTTCTAATTTTATATTGTCTTGCCTATTTTATTCTCCAAAAATTTAGCTGGTTTTTTGATAATTGAATTGATATTTATGAAGACAATTCATAAATTCAGGTTGAAATAAAATGATGCACTGCCTGACTGAGCTCTCAGTGGTTCCCATGGTAGGTTGAGATAGTCTACAGATAACAAGAGTCCTTAGTGTAGGTGGCTAATGTATTCCAGCACTTTGTTTACCCAAACCCCTTACATTATTAAACATTCATTACATTTATATCAGTTAATATTTATTGCATGACTATTATATGACAGACTTTCTTCCATATAAAAAATTATATATAACATCCTAAAGTTATAGCAATGTAATTTTAACCAGTGCCACCAAATCTCAATTATATATATAAATTCTATCTCTATACAGTTCCATTACTTTCCTACTTTATGTTATTAATGTCACTGATTACATATTTATATATTTTGTACTCCTTAACAAAGATTAATAAGTATTTTTATGTATTCATTATTTCCTGTAGAAAATAAAAAATGTAATTACAAGCAAAAAAAATACAGCAATACTTGTTCTTATTTGCCTATGTATTTAACCTTACTAAATGTAGTCATATGGCCTGAGTTACTATCATTTTGAGTTACTCTGATTTTCCCCCAACAAACTATCAGATTTAAGTGAACAGGAAATATACATATATATATGTATATATATATATATCCCCAATAATTTGCATCAAGCAACTGGAAGACAATCTATCATTTAATAGTAATATAATAAATATTAACTGATATACATGTAATGAATATTTAATAATATTTAAGGGGCTTGGATAAACAAAATGCTGTAATACATTAGCTACCTGCACTAAGGACTCTTGTTATCTGTAGACTATCTCAACCTACCTTGAGAACCAATGAGAACTCAGTCAGGCAGTAATTCCTTTCAACCTGAAGGACTTCCTTTATTTTGTTATAACAATGTGGGATACAAGTCAGGATTAGGTACATACATAGTCTACGCGCACGCAGGTAGGCAACTCTAGAGGTGATGAACTCTCAGATTTTTTCTGGGAATGTCTTAATTTCTGTCTTACTTTTTAAGGACAGTTTTCAGGATGTAGGATATTTGGTTGAATGTTGTTTTCTCTTTTAATGCTTTAAGTATATCATCCCGTTGTCTTCTTTCTTCCAAGTTCTCTGCAGAGAAATCCACCTATTATCTTACTGAAATCTTTCTAGATGACTAGTTACTTATCTCTTGCTGCTTTCAAGAATTTCTCATTTCTCTTTGTCTTTGGCATCTAACAGTTTGATTATAATGTTTATAATTCCATTTCTCAATAGAATTCATTGAGATTTCTGTGTTTTCAGATTCATGTATTTCATCAAATTATGGAAATTTTCAGCCATTATTTCTTCAAATAAACTCTGTCCCTTTTAGTCTCTTTTCTCCTTCTGAAACACTCTTAATGTATATATTGGTCTGTTTGATTTGTGTTTTTGCTACTGTGTAGGTAATGAATGTATTTTGTTTTTTGAGTCAGTCTTACTGTTGCCCAGGCTGTAGTGCAATGGCATGCTCATGGCCACTGTAGCCTCCATATGCTAGACTCAGGCAATCCTTCCACCTCAGCCTTCCAGGTAGCTGGAACCACAGGCATGTACATGTGACCCCAGGACCGGCTAATTTTTTGACTTATTGTAGAGATGATGTCTTGCCAAATTGCCCAGCTTTGTCTCAAACCCCTGGGCTCAGGCAATCCACTTGCTTTAGCCTCCCAAAATGATGGGATTGTAGTCATGAGCCAATGCATCCGGTTATGATTTTTTTCCTGTTATTTTAGGGTTTTTTGGTGTGTGCTTTAGCACTTTCACTGTAATATGCCTTATGGTGTGTGTGTTTTATATTTATCATATATAGTGCTTCTTGAATCTGCTTTTGATGCATTTTATCTTTTTTTGGATAATGATCAGTCATTATGTCTTCAAAAGTTGCTCTGGTCATTTTTATTTCTCCTGAGCAGATAGGGAGAGCTTATAAGTTTATCATTGCTGGGTGGAATGGAAAATGCCAATACACTGCTTGACTGGGCTCTCATTGGTTCCCAGGGTAGTTGAGATAGCCTATGGATAACAGAGTCCTTAGTGCAGATGACTAATGTATTCCAAGACTTTGTTTATCCAAGTCCCTTACTTTATTAAACATTCATTATATTTATATCAGTTAATATTTATTACATGTCTGTTATATGACAGATTGTCTTTCAGTTGCTTGATGTAAATCATTGGATACACATATATATTTTCTGTTAACTTAATCTGATAGTTTGTTGGAGAAAATGATAGGTCACATGTAAATACTGATATTATAATGCTTAAAAAATTAGGGAAGGGTTTTATGTTAACACAGTACAAGTGTGTAAATATAATAGAAGGAATATTCTCTCAAAAAGTAAATTTAAGGTAGGAATGAAGCATAAGTGGGATTTATTCAGGTGAAAAGGCATATGTTGAAAGAGAGGAACATTCTAGGAAGCTAGAGAAACTGAAGTGAGCTAGTAATTCAATTATTAAAATGTTTACTTATAATTAGTATTTATTTCATATAATGCCTTCATATTGTTTTGCATTTTGCAATTATATGAATATATAATTTTCTTAACACATAATTTTTATAACTTTCTCCCTTTAATATTTTCCCATGATGGAAAAATATTCATTTTCTTTTGTTGGTATTTTTGTAGTAATACACGTTGTGGAAAATTAATATGCACTTATAGAAGTAAAAGGCCACTTCAGAAAAGTGGTAGTGCTGTCATTTATGCTCATGTAAAAGGTGTTAGCATGGTCTATCCCTCATCCCATCAGAATTACAGAAGCACGTGGGTACCAAGTGGAACCTCCTGTAGTGAGTATAAGGTAGGCAGTTTTATTTTCTTCAAAATGACCTGTTTTATTTTTAATTAAAGTATCCTAAAATTATTTCTTGATTACAAAAGCACATTTTCAATATTGAAAGCTTATGAAATAATAAAAGTAATAATAATTATTACTTTATTGTTACACACACACACACACACACACACACACACACACACACGTATATATATATATATTTTTTTCATTCCTCCCAAGCATCATGTATAATCAGTGATTCCAGATGTTAGCATTACAGTGCAGTTATAGTGACTCCACTATGTTATAATTAACCAGGACTTTGTATAGCTTTCAGTTTTTGGTCCTGGACAGTTATTTCACCATGTTTTTAAG
This sequence comes from Tarsius wallacei, assembly GCA_963574415.1. Classification (NCBI taxonomy): domain Eukaryota; kingdom Metazoa; phylum Chordata; class Mammalia; order Primates; family Tarsiidae; genus Tarsius; species Tarsius wallacei. Next base: position 5,309 of record CAUYQG010215451.1, on the reverse strand, counting down.
ACACTGCTGCGTGTCTATCTACAACATTTACAATTCAGTCAAGAAGACTAGAAAGAGCTAAGGAATAAATTGGGTGCATGGCAATTCTTTTTCTGCAGTTGATGAATAAGATGCAAAATATGTGGCACTGTTTTTTTTTGCCACAGTATTCTGAGCATTAGCTAGTAGTTTCCCTACTACAAGGACATCTGTTTCAGCAACCACTTACAAAATATGTTGCAACCTATGATAATGCTGGATTAGTTTGTGCTTCAGTTGTTCATAGCTAGGGAGATACAGTGACTGAGAAGGCACTCTTGACATAGGCTAGTCCAAGTGATAGCTACACTAAAAAATTCTGTTTTCAGATATATCAGATACATCTATGTATTTGCACATGGTGAAACCCACACTGGCTCCAGCAGATTGAGTGCTTCACAATATTAATATGTATCCCACAAGTTAGTACTGTATTCTTTGTAAATAAAATATAGATGGATTAAAAGCAGCCATCTTGCTAGCTGATTTATATATTTTTTTTCCATATTTTCTTTGTATCATTGTCCACTTTTCCTGCCCTTTTTTAGATGGACTATTTTTCATGATTTTATTGTTTCTTCACTATTGGTTTTCTATCTTTTAATTTTTATAGATTCTCTTGGGTTTTATAATATAAATTTTTAATTAATCACAGTCTACCTTCAAATACTATCACACCACTTAATATTTACTGTAAGAACATTACAACAATTTACTCTTAATTCCTCCTCTTATCTCCTGTGTAATTGTCATGATGCACCATGCTTTAGTGTTTGGTATAAGCCCACAATATGTTAATATCATTTTTGCTTTAGACAATTATCTTTTATTGTGATTAAAAATAAGGAAAATGTCTCATATTTACCTTTATTTTCACAATTCCTGGAGTTCATTTTGGAAATGATTCAAGTTTTATGTAGAATCACACTTTTTCTACCTATTTTTTTATGGTGCAAGACTACTGGTAATGACTTTTCCCAGTTTTCATTCATCAGAAGTCGTCTTTATTTGTTTTTCATTTTTGGAAACATTTACTCAGTATAAAATTTTGTGTTGATTTTTTTCTTCCTAGCACTTAAAAAATATTAGTTAATTGACTTCAGGCTTGCATAATTTATAAGAAAAATTCTGCTATAATCCTTATGATTGCTCCTCCTTTTCTCTTGTTGCCTTCAAGATTTTCTCTATCGTTGAGTTCAACAGCTGTTATCTCACGATGTACCTAGCTTCTTTTTTGGCAAATTATTTGTTTGGAGGCCTCAGAATTTCTTGGTTGTCTAGTTTGATGTCTTTCATTACTTTTAAAAAATTTTAGCCATTGTCTCTTCACAGGCTTTCTTTTCTTCCTCTTCCCTTTCTCCTCCCCCCTTCACTTTTCCTCTTTCCCTCCCCTCTTCCTTCTCATTATTCTCCTTTTCTCACTCTCTTTCCTACTGCTGTAATTCCAATTATACATTTATCACAAAGTTTGATATTGTCCCAAAAGTATTAGATTCTCGTGTGTATGTGTGCGTGTGTGCATGCCTTTATTTTTCCTCTTTCTGCTTCATTTGAGTAGCTTCTATTGACCTATCTTGAGTTTGCTGATTATTTTGTTGCCAGTCTACTGATGTGTCCTATAAAGGCATTCTTCATCTCTAGTAGAGTGGTATTCTTTTTAAATTTATTATATTTCCATTTGATTCTTCTTCATAGATTTAATTTTTATTTTATCTGTTGAAATGCCTTATCTTTCATGGAGTCCATCTTTTCCATTAGTTCCTTTAACATAGTAATTAGAGTTTTTGTTTTTTTTTAAAGTTCCTTTTCTGCTGGCCTCAGGCATCTGGGTCATCTTTGAGTCTGAGATGTTGATCAGATTTTATTTTAATTTTTATATTTGCATTTTTGCATGTCTCATGATATTGAAAACTGGATGATAGACTGAGGTAAGTTTTATGCCTGCTAGGCTAATAGCACGGGTTGTTCACTCAATACTCGAGATACTTTTGGACTTGTGTTGTTATAGTAATCTTCAGTGCACCACCACCTTCAAATTCTTTAAACATTACCTCCTGTTTAAGGTGGGGGTATTTTTTATTTTTATTGTCTCTTTCCACCCTCAGATTTCATTCCTCCTCCTTCTTCTTCACTTTTTAGATGGCTCTCTGTGTGAACTTATCCATTACCATGTGGTAGACTGCTATTGCTTGTTATTTGATTCTTGATAACCTGGTAAGTTTGGAGGCCAAAGAAAAGGGAATTTTTTTGTTGTTTCCTTCTAACCTCACTCTTATGAAATCCTTGTTTCTCTTAGTCTCTGGAGCTTTCTCAATGATCCTGACACCTTCTAATGGCCAGGACCCTCAAGCAGTCTGTTGTTTGTCTTTCTGGGATATAAGTTTTTTTTTTTTTTTTTCAGTATGTGTCTATTGGACAAAGATGCCTTACCTTATCCAGCAATCTAATGCTGTCTTCCCTACACCTTCTTTTGCCCCTCTAGTTTGTTTTTCACAAGGACCACATATTGATTTTATTAGCCTCTCTCGACTTATAACTGTTTAATAGAACCCTTTTCATTTAAGTTAAAGAGAATAATTCTAATAAAGCCTGAAAATCTCTGAATTATCTTAAAAGGAACAGCTTGTCTAAAATAATATCTAGCCCTGTGCTCCTTGCACTATTAAATATTGTACTATTTTTTGCCTCCCTCTTTTCTAATGCAAGTATTTTAGAGATATGAATTTCCCTTTTAACAATGTTGTAGTTGCATCTCTCATATTTTGATATGGTATAGTTTAATTTTTAAGCATTTCTATATATTTTAAAAAAATTATTTGTGGCCAGGCATGGTGGCTCACACCTATAATCCCAGCACTTTGGGAGGCCGAGGTGAGAGGACTGCCTTAGGTAACAGGTTTGAGACCAACCTGGACAACTTGGTGAGACCTCATCTCTACAATAAGTCAAGAAAAAAAATAGCTGAACGTGCTGGCATGTGCCTGTAGTTTCAGCTACTTGAAAGACTGAGGCGGAATGCTCGCCTAAGCCCAGCAGGTCAAGGCTGCAGTGGCCACGAGCATGCCACTGTACTCCAGCCTGGGTGACATAGTGAGACTTCAACTCAAAAAAAAAAAAAATCTTTGAATCTTCCTTTTTGACTGATTTTTTGAAGTGTGTTTAATTTCCAAAAGTTTAGAGACTTTCATGTTGTCTTTATCTATTGATTATTATTTTGATTCCATTATGAATAAAGTAAAACATTCTGTATAATTTTAATCACTTTAAATTTGTTGAGGTTTATTTTATGGCTGAGAAAAGATTTTGGCAAATATATGTCATGGGCATTGGAAAATAAATGTGGGCTGGGCGCGGTGGCTCAGCCTGTAATCCGACCATTTCGGGAGGCGAAGGTGACAGGATTGCCTGAGCCCGGGGATTTGAGACCAGCCTGGGCAACTAGGTGAGACCTCATCTCTACAATAAATCACAAAAGCAAAACAAACAAACAAAAAAACTAGCTGGGCATGGTGGCATATGTCTGTAGTTCCAGCTACTTGGAAGGCTGAGGTGGAAGGACTGCCTGAGCCCAGCAGGTTGAGGCTGCAGTGGTCATGAGCGTGCCACTGCACACCAGCCTGGGTGGCCAGAGTGAGACTCTAAGTCACAAAAGAAAAGAAATGTGCATTCTGCTGTTGTTGGATATATGCTTGTTAGATTCCCTTGGTTGATTGTGTTGTTTTGTGCTTCTATATTCTTGTTGAATTTCTTTCTAGTAGATCTGTCACTTAGAACTACTTAGGAGAGAAGAATGTTGAAGTCCCCAACTATAATTGTATATATGTCTATTTCTTTTTTCAGCATTTTTAGTTTTTTTTTTTTAGTGCATTTGAGACTCGGTTATTCAGTGTTTATACATTTAGAATTTTTCTTGGTGGATTGAGCCTTTTATCATCATGTAATAATCCTCTTTGTCTCTAGTAATTTTCTTTGATATACAGTCTTCTTTATCTTCTTTTGTTAGATGAGGCTTCATAAAATGTCCTGCTGCTATGTTTCTCCTCCAGTCCTAGGGTATCTCATGAGTTCGACTTTTCCTTTCTAATTTTCAGAGTTCTCCTTTGGTTGCTTTTTGCATTGTTTCCAAATATTGTAGTCACATTTTGTGGGAAAAAAATGACATAATTATTTTAGGCCCATATTTTGTAGGCCAGAAGTCACAGATGCAGTGTGTTTTTATAACACTCTCTCTGTTCTTTTCATTCCATTAATCACTGTGTGTGTTTGTGTGTGAGAATGTACGCATGTATTTACATGTATTTTTAATTCATTTTATGTTTGTAACACCTTTCATCCTGTAGTTATGGGAGAGTGAGGAGCATGTCAGTTTTGTTTACACAGGAAAATTTAGTACCTCATTCTGTTATTTAGTTCCTAGTAGTATTAGATTAATATTTAAAAAAATAAATATCTTACTGTTCATTACAATTTATAATTAATTTGCTAAATCGTAAGTCCTGAGTCTTACCGATCAAATTATCCTGGTTTAACTCCTTTGTAGATTTGTATGGACAAAGCATGTGTGGAAGAAAATGTTTTGCCTTCAGCTTGTACTGCTACCAAATGCAGTTATCAAGGAGTAAGTACTATCAACCATGATGTAAAACTGGAAAGCAATGAGATTTATTTCAGGATCACATGAACATATCTACAAACACATACAAAATCAGAATAATAAACCTAGATGTTAGCCACTGAATGTTAATGTTGTGTGATTCTAGCTACCTATGAAATGATATTTCTCCTGGTTTCAGAGATGCAATAATAGAAGAATCTGCCACTGTGACAAGGGGTTTCTGCCTCCCACTTGTGCAACTGAAGAGGAGGGTTGGCCTGGTGGGAGTCTTGACAGTGGCCATTTTCGTCCTCGTCGTATTGAATATTAGAATATTGAAAGAAAACTTAAATCTACTTAAAAATTGTCAGATGCAATAAGTTTAATAATATTTTTTCTATCATGATAGATTCAGATTTATTTTGGCTTAATATCATAAACCCAAAATGGCCATCTATGTTTTCTTCAAATATCAGATGTCAGGAGATCTAAGCTATATTATAATTGCTATGATTAGGCAAGTATTTCTTTACTCTCTCCACTTTTAAAATACAGTTGTCAGCTGGGCTCGGTGGCTCAGCCTGTAATCCTGTGCTTTGGGAGGCTGAGGTGAGTGGATTGCCTGAATCCACGGGTTCAAGACCCGCCTGGGCGACTTGGGGAAACCTCATCTCTACAATAAATAAAAAAATTAACC
>CAUYQG010215441.1:0-10857 GCA_963574415.1 Tarsius wallacei | reverse complement strand
ACCCCACATCTTTAAAATAAAAAAATTTTTAAAAAGAAGTGAGTTTGAAAAAAGGCATATTGGCACATAATTATAGTACGGACAGTGTAGGAAGCATGAGTTGGTGGAAGAAGTCTGGATTTGGGTGTTGGCTTCAAGTTCAAGCTCCACTTCAGATGCTCACTAGCCATATTATCTTGGGTAACTTACTAACCTCTCTGGACCTCCGTTGTTTACTGTGAAAATGGGACTATCAGCCTCAGGTGACCAAGGAGGTTACAGGAAATAGTATGTGCCTAGCTGTAGTAGAAGCTGACCACATGCTAGCTTCTCCCTTTACAAATAAGAAACATAGTAAGAGAGAGAGGCAACTTCCAGGCTTATGCATAAGTTTTTAGCATTCGTTTTGGGCATGGCAACGCCAAGGTGTTGGCAGTTTAGTCGTCGTTGGTCACTGGTCACTTGGAGTGACCTGTTGCACATGTGAGCACGGCTTGCATTTTGCAGACTTGAAGAAGGTCAGTGCTCTTTGTGGGCTGAGGAAGGTGGAGGGTCACGTGGAAAAACGAACACTTCCGGCACATTCTTCTGTTTGAGGACTGAAGGCAGTGGAGGCAGCTCGAGACATTTGTGCCGAGTTCGGGGAGAACGCCGTCGGGAGTGCACGGCAAGAAGACAGTGCTTTGACCTGATTGACTCTCCAGGTTCAGGAAGACCATCAGGCTGTGATGAAGATCATTTAGACAAGGATCTACATTGATCAACCCAAGAATTGACAAATGTACTGAGCTGTGACCAGTCAACCATCATGCGACTTTTGCATCCCATGGGCAGGCAAGCCAAAACACCACGAGCTTATGCATCAACCCAATAAAAGTGCCACGGTAGCAATGAACTTCACCTGCTTTGGGAGGGTCTCTACAAAGGCTCTAACAATTCACTTTTTAGATGGAAATAATAGCTGATACCACTTACTGAATGCCCACAATGTGCCAAGTTTTGTCCCAGGCACCTGACAAACATGATCTCATTGAATCCTTGTATTAACTCTCCAAGGTATTTACTACCACTTTAAAATGAAGAAACTGTCTATAATACTGAGTGACCTCTCACAGAAACAAAGAACTGAGTACCACATGTTCTCACGTATAAGTGGACCTTGAACAATTATCATAATACTATAAGAAAAGGATTGGCAGTAGTGGAAAATTGCCAGGGGCGGGGAAGCGGCGGGATTGGAAGTAGTGGAAAACTGCCAGGGGTTGGGGGGTGGGCACACTTCATCAACAAGGGTACCTGCATAATGAACATTTGTAAATCTAATCCTGAATTGTATCCCATATCTTTAAAATAAAAAATTTAAAAAGAAAAAAATGAGTATTCTTCACATGTTGGGTATAGTATCTTGTATATGCTGGTTGGTTCAGTAGTGTTAATTGTGGTGTTCAGATCTTCAAATACTCAAAAATTATTATTTTTTGGCAGCTTTTTATGTTAGTAACTGATTAAATATCCCACTGTGATTGTTTATTTGGCCATTTAGTTCTGTTATGTGTTGATTTGCATATTTTGAGATTACATTATATTAGGTGCCTGGTGGAATTGATCCATTTGTCATTGTGAAGTGTTCCTTTTTAGCTGTACTAATGTTTTATGCCTTGAAGTTTTGTCTCATTAATACAGCTACATTAGCTTTATTTTAGTTAATGTTAATTCAGTATATCTTTGTCTATACTTTTACTTTCTCTGTGTCTTATGTTTATTTAAAATGTGACTCTTGCAAACAGCATTCAGTCAGACTTTGTTCATTTATTCAGTTTGCCAATGTCTGACTTTTGTTGGAAGACTTAGTTCTTTCACATTCATGTAATTACTGATACTGTATATTTGTTTTAAACCAACCATCTTACTTTTTGCCATTTTTTCTTCCTTTCTATTTTAAAATATGCTCAACAAAGAAAGGAGACAAATTTCCAGCAATCTAGGACTCCATTTAATCAGTAGGTCCCATCTTCTAAGGTTTCTATATAATCAAGGTTTTGGTATATGTACTTATGTGTTGTATTTTCAAGAAGAAAAAGTACACACACACACAGTAATTTTTAAATTAGAATCAAATGTAGCAAAGGATACTGAGCAAAAAGGAAAGGATCTTTTGCAGATCTCTATCCAGGGAAAAATCCAACTGAGGTATGACAGGAAAAGTAAAGCTGCCAGTCACGAAAGGTTTAAACCTTGATCAATTTCAGTTGTGAACTTAGTCTCCATGAGACCAGGGAGTTTGTGTGCTCCTGAGTTCCTTTTAGTACCTGGAATCAGCATCCAGCCCTGACAGATGTCCAGCATAGATTGGAGGATTTAGGTTTTTCGCATACAAAATAGAAAAGTTACCATCTGTATCAGTTCGTTCTCCAGAGAAACAAAACCAATAAGAACTACCGATGACTTATTTTAAGGCATTGGCTCACACATTTGTGGGGGCTGGCAAGTTTGAAATATGCAGAGCAGGCTGAAAACTCAGGCAGGAGTTAATACTATAGTCTTGAGGCATAATTTTTTCTTCTCTAGGAAACTGGTTTTGCTCTTAAGGCCTTCAGCTGATTAGACGAGGCCCACCACATTATTGAGGATAATCGTAGATAATAAATGTTAATACTACCTAAAAAATGATTTCTCAGCAACACCTAGATTAGCTTTTGGTTAAATAACCGGGTACTAGAGCCTAGCCAAGTTGACACATAAAACTAGCCAACACAACATCTGTAGCGTCAAATAATATAGAAAAAACAGCAAAGCCACAGAGAGAGATTTTTAATAGCAGTGCTACCTATGAATTAACAGAAATGACTGCTTCAGGGGAGGCAGCAGCAAAACCTGGAAAAGAGGCCCATGGAGCAGCCACTCTAGGCCAGGCTTACAGGGAGTGTGTGTAGCTGTAGTAGGACGAATTCATGAGTATGCGAATTCCTTTATTTGTCACCATGAATTAGACATGTTTCCACTGGGAGATATCACTGCACTAGTGGCCATGACAGAATTAAAAGGAAGTATTAGCAAGTTTCTATTGTGCTGCTCTCAGTCAATGGCCTTTATTTCTGTATCTTTTGCTATCTCTCTCTCTCTCTCCTCCCCCATATGTATATGGTTTGCTTTCTCTATGTCAAACTTTCTTTTATATTTTATTTACTTCTTTCCTTAATGGTCCTAAAAGAAAATTTAAGTGGCATTTTTGTTTTAGGTTGTATAAATGAGATCTGTGGCTATTTTCAATTTCCTGGGAAGAGGGCAGGAATAGTACTGTTAACTGTATTCTATAACTATAACTGTCATATGTGCCCATCCATACACATTCAGCTCCAAATTCTGAAGAGATTCTAGTCTCCCCCCCACCTTTGACAGCCATGCACTAATGAAATTGAAAACTCACTTTCCTCTGCAGCAATGATGAGAACTGTACACACCCTTGTATCATGAAATATGCAACTGAAGTGGCATTGTATTTTTTAGAGAAAGAGAAAACGGCTGCAGCCCATTGAGCTCAAGCAGCTGCTGCTTGATGTCTTCCACTGTGAGAGCACCTTTCTGACAGGTTCTCAGGCTCAACTCTGAGGTCAGAACAGGATTAGGACAGGAACCCACTTTGCACTGACAGCTGCTCTGTTAGTCAGTGCACTGACTTCAGCTCCATGGCTTCTAAAGAATGTTTAATTAATTTTCTCACTACCAAAAGTTATCTCTAAAAATATTATAATCTTGTGCTTTAGCTGCTTTTGTTTTTTGTAAGAGATTACAGTTTTCCCCAAAATCAGATGGAATTTTTGTCTCTGACCTGCTCTTGGATGCTTTACCTAGCACAAATTTATCAAATTGTAAGTGTTGTTATCCAGTCGTCTTACTGTTATCCAGGACTAAATCATTTGCTTTGTAGAACTAGGTGACCCTCAAGGAAGGCCCAGTCAGCATATTGAACAACTGGTTTCTGTAGCAGAGAAGCTACCCATGGGAAATGAGGAACTCTGTTGAAGGTATAGAACTCTTCCCTGTGATAAGGACCCTAACGCAAGGAGGTAGGAAAGGTCCAACCGAACAGGGATGCATCTGCCAGTGTGCTTTCTGTGATGGTTATTTTGCCATATGGAGATGAGGTTCTAGTCCATTTGGGAACATAGATCTCGACACCAGAATGCCAATAGGAACTTTTCTACCTCTACAGGGTAAGTATTTAATGTCATTTTCTTGCCAAATATAATATGGTAACATTTCTACTCAGTGTATTTTTCTGTTCGTTCTTAATCTCCATTTATATGGTATTCACTTAATGATGATGAGCTTGATTTTAGAGAATTGGATGAGGAAGAGAGAGAAAATAGGCTTACTGGAAGCTTAGTTTTCTTTCTAATAATCCTATGGTAAGTCCATGGTGATAGTACATCACAATTGATATGAATAAAATGGTTTCCATCTACCACCTGTGATCAAGGAAATCACTGAAAATGCACACTAGGGATAGAGGGGATCTTCCTGAAGCCGATTAAACTTAAAACTAACTTACAACTAACATCAGACTCGATGGTGAAAGACTTGATACATTCTAAGATCAGAAATAAGACTGGATGTCCATTTTCCCTTTTTATTCTGCGTTATGCTGGGGATCATAAGGTAGAGTTATAAGGCAAGAAAAAGTGGCAAAAAAGTCATACAAATTAGAAAGGAAGAAGTGGAACAGTCATTATTTGCAGTTGATACAGCCAGGTATGTAGAAAACCCAGAAATCTGGAAAAACTTAATAGAACTAAAAGTAAATTTAGCAGACTTTAAGGATACAAGATAAAAAATGTGTTTTTCTATACTAAGAAAAAAACATTGGAAAATGAAATTTTTAAAACTATATATAATAGCATAAAATACTTAGGAATATATTTAATGAAAGCTATGCAAGACCTCTATACTGAAAACTATAAGACATTACCACAGGAAATTAAAGAAGAGCTAAATAAGTGGAGAATACTGTGTTAATGGACTAGAAGGAAGCAATATTGTTAAGATGTCAATTCTCTTTTTATTGATCCATAGATACGATGCAATCTAAATTAAAATCCTAGTAGGCTTTTTTGAAGAAATCGGCAAGTTAATTTTAAAATTTGTAAACAAAAGACCTAAGATAGCCAAAACACTATTGATTATTTCCTACCTGATTTCAATTTATATTGTAAAGTTACAATAATAATCAACAGTGTATGGTATTGGCATATGGAAAGATCAGGGATTTAGAGGGCCTTTTTGGTTGATTTTTAGGAAGATCTTCCACCTTTTTTGTGTTTATTTTAAGGTGTCTTGTCTTTTTGTTGTTGTTATTATTGCCAGTGTTGTCTTTTTTTCTACTACATCTTCATACTAATTTTTGTTTGCATATATGAAGACTGCTAGATTTTTGTGTGTGTTAATATTGTATCCAGTCAGTTTACTACTTTATGTTTTGCAATACTACTTTGATTATTTGAGATTTTTCAAGGAAACATGAAAAACATAACTCCCCTTCCAATTTGTATGCTTCTTGTTTCTTATATTTTCTAAATCTATTGGCTACAGTGATAATTATTATTAAAGTATAAATGTACCAAACTATTTGGTTTTCTTTTTATGTCTATTTACTTAGGCTGATTTTTTTAATACTTAGGGACATACTAAAGTCTTAAATTGAAGTGATAATTTTACGAAAAAAAGAAAAAAGCTTGTCATTTTAATGAGAAAAGTGATCGTTTTGTAGATCTAGAATTAGTGATTGGTGATAAGTTTTTTGGTTTTTTTTCTTTTTTTTTGAGTTGAAGTCTCACTCTGTCGCCCAGACTGGAGTGCAGTGGCACGCTCCTGGCCACCACAGCCTCGACCTGCTGGGTTCCGGTGATCCTTCCGCTCAGCCTTCCAAGTAGCTGGAACTACAGGCATGCACTACCACGCCTGGCTAATTTTTTGATGTATTGCAGAGATGAGATCTCGCCAAGTTGCCCAGGCAGGTATTTTTTTTACTATAAAATTTACTGTAGAAAATTTAGAAATTATACGAGACTAAAAAGAAAATTCTACCACTCAGAGATGACCACTGGAAATATAATGGTGTGTTATGTTCTAGAAACTTATCTCCCAAGTAGAATATCTTGAACAGAGAATGTGTTTTAATATGTAGAGGGTGATGTTTTTAATAGCTAGTTCTAATTTTGGCTCTAATTCTTTATTTTTCTATAAGATTTTAAACCTCAGAGTGAACATTAAATTGAACTTCAGTTAAATAAATCAGACTCTTGGCTAGGAGGATTGTTTGTACTTTCATTAGTACAAGCAAGAAAAGAGCATATGATATAACATCTATTTCTTCTTTACTTCAAGAATATACATATTAAAATAGCCATTCAAGAATGCTGATTTTCAGATGGATGGTTTTCAGAAAGGTGAGATGAGCCCAGAAGAGAGGGAATAGATTACTGCCATAGTCAAGATATGACTTTGATGATTTAACTTTGGGCAGCATTATTGGGGATATAAAGGAAGGAATGGGTTCGCAAAATATTTACAAAATAGTAAGCAATGAGATTGATGTTTTATATGGCGCACTGGGGTCAAGGAGTGTTGTTAGATTTCCATCTTAAGAACCTTGGATAAGCAAAATTTGATCTTGAAATTGTATCAGACCTTTTTGGATTGGTTCCTAACACAAATTAGATTTAGTAGTTTTAAGAAGATTTCTCAGCAGTCTCTTTATCATTGCAAAATGGAGCTTTACAATATGTGTGTGTACCTTATAGTTGTTGTGAGGGCTAAATGAGTTAATATTTAGAGTAGTGACTTTCAGTATTTGGCACATATTAAATACTCAGGTAGTTGTTTTTCTTCTAATTTGTGTAAGATTACTTGTATGGATTTGCTTACCCATTTATGTTTTTACACCTTCCTAGACTGTACATTTTCTTCCTATATAGTTTTGGAAATTTTGAAGTCATTCATTATTTTAACAATTAATGAGGTTTTACATTTGTCCAAATAAAAATGGAAGTAAAGAAGGAAAACTTTTGAGCTGTTCACGCGCACTGAGTTGAATCCTCTCCATGAAAGAAATATTTACAATCTGGAGAAAACTGGAGTAGCCACAGCATAGGAGAGCCTAACTTTTAGGAGCATACCACAAAGAAAGTACAAACTGCAGTAAAAATAGAACATTCCTGTAACTGCCAACTATGTTAAATCTTTCTTAATAAAACTTATTTCAAACTATAAAGACTACAGGAAATAGTCTAACAGCTACCTGAGTGTCCACCACCTAGAATTAACAAATGTTGACTTTTTTAAAATCTCAGATTTCTTTTTAATCAAAGAAATAGAAATGAATAGGTTTTTTTAAAAAAAAAAGATGGCTCCACTATCTCCATCATGTGGTTTCCAAGGTAACAGTGTCCAGGTGCATCAAGCTTATGGAAAAGGAAAAAGAGATTGTAGAAGGCACCCCTGCTGCTTAAGTTCTTTGATCTTCAGGTGACAGGTGACATGCCTTATTTCCCTACATACTTCATTGATGAGAAAAAGTCACGTGACGCCAGCTAGATGAAAGGGCACCGGAAAATACAATCCTGTTCATCCCAGCAACAACTGTAAAGACGGCATACACATCTTTGGTGAAGAGCTGGTGCTTTCTGGTATATTTACTTTGCTCAACTTCCCAGTACCATTTATCTTTCTCTCCAGAGGCCAAAATTGTTTTGAAGGTGGAATATGTACTTCAAGTTTTAATATTTTTACTTTATGTGTAGACCGCCATAAAGAATATATATTACTTTGTACGTGTGTGTTTTAATTTAGACATTTATTTTTTAAATGTTTTACTTTATATTATTTTGACACAGCCTTGTGTTTTTTGAAATCTGACCAAGATCTTCACTGAGATCTAGTTAATTCTCTTTAACTGCTATATAATATTCCACTCTATAAATATACACCAATTTTTGTTTATTCTTTTTCCTTTCTTTTTTTGGGAACAAATTCAAGTCCTTTATAATTAAGACAAAATCATCTTGCTGAAAACACCGTCTTCTTTTCCTCTGCTGGGCCCTGGGCGTCGGTGGTCAGGGTCTTGAACCTCCCTTCCTGCAGACCACGGCCCAGGGCGTCTCTTCCCCTCCCTGGCCATGGACATGTGGGCCGGGCCGGCGACACCGAACGCGCTGCAGTCCGCGCCCGAGCCTGGCCCGGGTGTGTGCTTCCCCGGCCTGCCCTTCCTTCACCGAAAGCTCGGGGTCCGCCAGCAGCGCTTCAGGAGCCTGGCTAGGAGCGCTGGTGGACCATGAACGAGACCTGGCCCACAAGTTCCGTGGCCCGCTGGCCCCACTCAGGCTTCTGCATCACCATGTCCTGTACTCTTCCCTGTTGGTGAACTTTTAGGTAGTTTCTAGTTTTTAATTATTGTGAATATTATGAGCATTAACAGTCTATACATGTCTCCAGGGACAAACATTTGTTTCCCAGTTTTACCTGAAAGTCTGTTAGATTGAAGAGCATGTGTACATTTTCTGTTTATTAGATGCTACTAAGTTGCTCCCTAAATTATCCCATTTTACACTCATAGTTTATGAAAGTTCCCATTTTCTCATATATTTTTTCACAAACCAAACTCCAGGGGTTTATTTGTTGTTGTTTTTTTAACAAACCTCAAGGTTTTTTAAAGACTTAGCAGCCCAGTAGATAAGATGTTTTAATTTGCTTTTTCCTAGTGACTGTGAAGTTATGTTGAACATCTTTTTGTAAGTCAGTTAGTTTTCTTCTCTCATGAATTGACCATTCATATTTTTGTCCTTTTTAAAATTTGTTTATATTTTTCTTATTGATTTATAATTTTTTAACTATTTTGATATTTTTTTCAAACTCTCATGCTTTTCCTTTTTCATGATGACTTTGTCATGCAAGGTTTAAAATTTGATGCAGTCAAGTGTGCCCATGTTTTCCTGTATGAGTTACTATGGTAGTTTTAAAAATGGCCTCCAAATTCTTTGACACCGCTCCCCTTAGGGGGTCTGTATTTCCCCTCGAATCTAGGTTGTATGAGTCCTTGAAAATAGAATACAGCAGACATGATATTGTGCCAATTTTTGGACCTAAGCATCAAGAAACTGGCAGCTTCCACTTCCTGAAGATGCTTTTGGAATATAACCACCATTTTGTAGCTGCCTAACCCTGCAGAAAGGTCCAGGAGACAGCAACCAATAGCCAGTATGAATGTGCCATCTATGTGAATGAGCCATCTTGGAAATGGATCCTCCAGCACTCATCACTCCACCCCAACAGACATGGTATGGAGCAGAGACCAGCTGCCTCTGCTAAGTCCTGCCCAAATTTCAGAGTTTTGAGCAAAATAAATGATTGTTGTTGCTTAAAGCCACTAAGTTTTAGGATGATGTGTAGTATACCTGGAATAGTTGTACTTTGTGTATCTTATCTAGAAATGCTTTTCCCACCCTGAGGTCAAAAGGTTTTTTTCCCCTTATTTTGGTATCATATTTTCAAACCTTGATTATTCTTAGTTTCTATAACGATACCATTTTCATCATTTTAAGGTGAACAATTCAGTGGCATTTAGTACATTCAAAATGTTTTGCAACCATCATCCCTATTCAATTTCAGAACATTTTTATTACCCCGAAAGGAAACCCTGTACACATTATACGACATATATTAGTGTGGCTTGGTGTGAGGATCTAATCTCTTTTTTCTAGATGCATAGCCAGTTTTCCCAATAGGATCGAATAGCTGTTTTTTTCCTCCACAAATTTAAAATGCTGTGTACATCATCTGCCAAGTTCCCTATATAGGTATTTACTTAGGTTTGTTGCAGGACTGTTTATTCTTAGTCCTCTCACTCAGGGACTTTAGAACATAAATTCATGTTTATCAATATATTACCTTGTGGTTAGGCTTTTTGCCAACACCTCTTTAGTTGTTCTGTCTGTATAATTAGATATGTATATTTTCCCCAGTAAACTATAACAGGTCTCTAAATGTCCTTTCATGTGACTAGGTTACTAGGAATTTCCAAAATTACCCACCAGCTTAATTGAAACTTAATATGTTTTATATATTTATGTGTAAAGTAATATGTTCCTATGCAAGTAATTTTAACTCATTATTATTTTAAAATGCCTCTTCATAGTAAAAGTTGTATGTTGAATTTGAAATTGTGTATTTGGAAAGATTATAACTTTAAATAGGATATTCTTAAGTGTCCAATACATGTTTTACAACAAACTGACACACTGACCCAAGCCAGTGTGATCATGCCCTACTCTTAGGTAGCACCCAAAGAAAGTTGAAAGACTAGCTGCTTCTTGTAGCCTCATTATTAAGTTCTAATGAAAACAAATCTCAGACCAAATTCTGCTGCAATTTTAGTCACACATATATAGAAATATATTAGCTAAATATTAATAAGCAGGTACAGGCAGCTGTTGTAATCTGAGAAAACCCATCTTTCAGCTCTTAGGCTCTGACCAACACCTTGCAGTAAAGAGGTCACTTAAGGGAGAATTCTGCTTTCTTCATGGCCAGCATTAGGCAAACAGAATCCTTCATATTTCACAGCAGGATATCGGAATGTCTAATTTAAAGGAAGGCATTATCCATGAGGGAGAAGCATCCGTGCTATAGTGGATTACAGAATGATGGGTGGGGCGGGGGGGGGCAGTCCTTTTAGCTATCCTGTAGGTCTTTTTTTTTTTTTTTTCTACTTTTGTTAAATTTTGCTGTTAATACCAAGAGTTCTTCTCCCAGCTGTGAAGTCAGTCTAGCAGCTGCCTTAGCTAACCATGCCAACCCTACACCAATACATAAAGACAGCTGCCT
>CAUYQG010215424.1:0-32395 GCA_963574415.1 Tarsius wallacei | reverse complement strand
TTTAAAACATTTGTGGTTGAGAACTGCTTGACTCTTAGCGTCTCCTTTCGTCTTCAGGCAGGTGCCTGCCTCTGAAATCTCAGGGACCCCTGTGCTTCCCTGAACTGGGTTGAGGATGGAAGGAGCAGGGAAGGGGAAAAGGGAGGGAGGGAGGGAGGGAGGGAAGGGGAAAGGGAGGGAGGGAGGGAGGGGAGAGGAGAGGGAGGGAGGGAGGCAGAAGGAGGGAGAGGGGAAACAAGAATGGAGCTCACACTGCGATTTGAAGAGAAAACCAAGGAGCATATTGGGTGTCCAAGGCAGCTCATCAGTTACATAACATACAAGTAACCTAAATTTCACTGGCTGTCATTTCTTTCTAAAGCATCTGTTAGGGGATGTGTTCCTATATGTGTGTTGGTAGTTTTTTAAGGCCTGGCCTCTACTGCTCACTTGTCATTCTACTTACAGTAAAGATTAATAACACCGCACACTGTGAGTGATGAATAAGAAATTCAACTTACACGGCACTAGGTGTAAAATTATGCAGTATATCCTTTTGAGTGCATAAGAATTTGATTCAACATGAAGAGCTCCCTACACAGAGGGGAGAAGTGAAACTTATCTAAGTATTTGCCATGCTTTGGTCTACAAATAGGTTCAGAAGAGTAATCTGTGAAAATGAAAATTGTGTTACCCGATTATATAGTCAAAGCAAAAAATGTTATTTCAGAGTTACAGTAAACCCCAACTCATCTAAAATCGACTCGACCAAAACAGCTGAGATTACCATAATTTGTTTTGGCTTAATTCGACATTTAAAAGCGGAATGGAAAAATATTTAAAAGCCATGTCTGCCTTTTTTGGGAGGGGAAGGGAGGTGAAATTCATCTCAGTGGAAAAAATAAATCGACATTCTTCCACCTCCCTTGCAGGGCCCGGTAAAGGAGAGAGAAGAAGACCTGGAGAAAATATGAGTGGGTCTTCAGATGACCAAAAGGAGGCCTAGAACTCTGGGTGTGTGCACAAGGGCCAGAGAAAGCTAGAATGTTCTGCATAGCTCAGAGCTCTAAATTAATTTTGTAAGTTGAAGTGAAAGACAGAGAAAGAGAGACCAACCATGATGAGCTGCCAGGCACAAGCTGTTGGATCCTGAGGAGACACTTTTTAAAAACATGGTCTAATAGTCAATGTGAGTCTTTTTTGTTTCTGAACTTTTCAGTTTCCCTTACCTTCATAAAGTTTACCTAACATAATCTTTATTTAAGAAAAAAAAAGGGAAAAGGGCTGTGTTCCTGTGTGGGTAGGGACAAAGTGCAACAGAGACAGCCAGTTCACAATGGCAAGACAGACGCAGGGCCAGCAGCAGTCTAGGCGGTCTAAGTGCCCACACCCTCCACCCCTTACCCAGAGACGGAGGGAGAGGAATTGTGGCCACCTCCCATCACTAATCTCACTCAGCTCCCAAAGAACAGGTTATAGCACGTTCTGCACTCTGTGAAGACAAACTTAAAGCTTTCAAAATGGTGGCTACCATGGTATCTTTTCAAACCAGAGCACTCAGTTAGTACATGTTGAAACGTCTATAAATAAAAAAGATAATTTAGATGATATCAATGAGTCACTTCCAACTCCTAAACTGGAGTAACAAGTTGCTTTTCCTATCCTTAGACATTGACACACAGAAGGGGTGACTCAACTAATTGGCCAGAAACCACCAATGGTAAAAATTAATTCAACAATTTTAGAATATAGTCTCAGCTTTTAAAGTTGAGTATAAAATTTCAAAATCTATTAGAAACAGAAGCTTCTTTAAAGCTATATTTGCTATACATAAGAGAAATAAGGAAAAATAAAACAGAGGAATAGTAACCATCAAGGCTGAGAACAGGAAGCTTGTCATTAATGGAAATTCCATCACCATCTTCCAGGAGAGAGATCCCACCAAAATCAAATGGGGCAGTGCCAGTGCTGATTATGTGGTGTAGCCCACTGGCATCTTCACTACCTTGGAGACGACTGGGGCTTACTTACAGGGGGAGGCCAAAAGGGTCATCATCTCTGCCCCCTCCACTGATGCCCCCATGCTTGTGATGGTTATGAGCCACAAAAAGTACCAGAACAAACTCATGATTGTCAGCAATGCCTCCATGCACCAACTATCTACCCCTCTGGCCAAGGTCATCCACAACAACTCTGGCATCATGGAAGGAGGGACTCTTGACCACTGTCCATGTGACCCAGAAAAATATGGATGGCCCTTCTGGGAAGTTGTGGCACAATGGCTGCAGCGTCCTCCAGAATATCAACCCTGCATCCACCAGCACTGCCAAGGCCATTGGCAAGGTCATCCCAGACCTGAACAGGAAGCTCACGGGCATGGCCTTCTGTGTCCCCACCACCAATGTGTCCATTATGGACCTGACCTGCTGTCTGGAGAAACCTGCCAAATATATTGACGTCAAGAAGGTGGTAAAGCAGACATCCGAGGACTCCCTCAAGCGCATCCTAGGGTACACTAAGCACCGGGTTGTATCCTCCAACCTGAACAGTGACGCCCACTCAACTCTTCCACCTTCATGCTGGGCATGGCATTGCCCTCAACGACCACTTTTAATCAAGCTCATCTCTTGGTATGACAATGAATTTGGCTACAGCAACAGGGTGGTGGCCCTCATGGTCCACATGGCGTCCAAGGAGTAAGAGCCCCTGGACCAGCCCCAGCAAGAGCACGAGAGGAAGAGAGAGGCCCTGAGCTGCTGAGGAGGACCTGCCACACTCAATCCCCAACCACACTGAGAATCTTTCCTCCTCACAGTGTCCATGCCAGACACCCTGAAGAAACGAGGAGGGGGGCTAGGGAGCCCCACCTCATCATGTACCATCAATAAAGTCTCCTGTACTCAAAAACCAAAAAAGAAGTAACAAAAGAATCTAGAAGCTTTAGTAATGAATAAACATCTAAACTACATACTTTATAGCTTTTTTTGCACCAGGGCTTGCTAGTGAAAAGTGCTCAGCTGCCTGAGACTGTGGTTACCCTATTTCTAATAAACAGGCAGCTTCCTGTCTCTGGCTTCTCATTCTATATCAGGGTTGCATCCTGGCAACTTTCATCATGCTGACCCCTGAGTGCACTCATGTTAAAGAGGGTCTGCTTTGGTTCATTCCTCATTGTAAGAAACTACTCACCGGGGAGAACCCCTTGCTTTAAAACCTTGCTTTTCATCAGTGAAGCTGAAAAAGAGTTAATTTCTTATGCTCAAAACTTGGTTTCTCATAATCTCTAAATTTATCTCTATTTGGTTGAAGTATCTGAACTTTTTTTTTTTTCCTTTTGATTCTCTGAAGGGATGAAGTTCTGTGTACACTTTTAGACTGTTTCGGAAGTGGTTAAAACAGCAGTCTGCAGACAATGCCATAATCAATCAAATATTCATTTATGCTTTTCTTAAGAATATGTTTTTCTTAGCAACTGAGCCAACAATGCAGAGTTCATAGACAGAAAATTAAAATGTATGTCATGTTACAAAGCAATTTCTTTTAAACAAGTGATAGATCTTTTTCTTAAGGGCTTAAAAATGCAATTTACAAGAATGTTTTCCTACTTTTGGATTGTTCTGAAGTAATTTACTGTTCAGCATAGTACTCAATTTGTTTCTAATATGGTGATAAATTATATATATGTTCTACTTACTTTATTTTGCTCATAATCTCCTATAGAATTGTCAGCAAAGGGCATTCTTTGCTTTTCTGACCTTTTGAGTTAAAAGAAAAAACCCACCTTGCTCTATAACAAAAGATTTCATCTCAAGCTTTTCACCATTCAGCTTTTCCTTACCCATGGGAACCTGTTATGTTGGATGGTTGGTCTCTTGACAATGACACCCCACTTGAGACAGACTGTAAAGGCTGGAGATCCTCTTCACCCTCCTGTGTGGACAGTTACACAAGCCCTCACGCCTCCTGGAGATGTCAGTGCCCCATTCGGTGTGAAATGGTGATGCTGTCTGTCAGCAGGGAAATTGTCTGCTTCTGAAAACCCTTCCCCGAGCTTCCTCTGTGCGGCACCTCCAGCTGCCTCGGTGCACCGTGTCAGGGTATTAAAATAGCTCTGGCTTGATGACTTCACTAGTTCTCATAAACAGGCCAGTTGGCAGAACTCTGATGCAGTCTGCTCCTGAGTGGAAGACATTTATTTTTCTCTCCCCACTATCTCTAATATGAATACTTAGTTACATTTTGACTCAGGAGGAACTCTTCTTTCTGAGGATCAATTCAGCATAAACTTAATGCAAAAATTTCAAAATGCTTAAAGGGGACTTGAACTAAAAGAGCTAGCCCACAGCCAACACTGAACATTCAAGACTGTATTATTATTTCCTTTGCTAACCTTCAAGGACATCAAAAACTGCGAGGTAAACTAACCTTATATAACACGTTTGTGTTTCATTTATTTTAGAGTCAAGTAGATAAGAATATTATTACTGATAACTAATATCAGCCAAAATTTTTAAAGTCATATTTCTCATGATCCTTTTCCACATGTAAGAGGGTCAATATAAGATATCAAAGTAAAAATTTATTATTACTACACCTAATCAGCATAAGATGACAGAGGGCCCTTAAAAGCCAATTTTTTGTCATCACAGCAAGCTTTACTGCTTAATGCTCAAATGGATTTTGAAATTTTAAAAAAGTATAAGGCATTTGTGCAACATAAAAGGGAGTTCTCTGTATTAGATTACCAAATTTTCTCTTAGCGGTCATAATTTTCCCTTATAAAGTTTTCACTTCCTTCTGTAATTACCACATACTAGTACAAAAAATATGTGTGTGTGTGTGTGTGTGTGTGCGCGCATATATATATATATATAGTCTACAAGAAAAGTAGAACCTTCTGATGTTCCAGTATCATAACTCAGTGCTACATCCAAGCTGCACTTTGATTCCAAAAGAGAGCATTTAGATTAACTGCTTCAGTGCCCTGTGGACACAAGATTTATGTCTAGAGCAAAAGCTCCCAGATGAATCTATGGACATGAGTTAATGAAATAATTTGGTTCACTGGTTTAAGATGGCCTCTCTGGAAGGGGTTCAATCACTGTCCCCCAAAAAGAGAAACTCACTAACATTCTACTCCCAGCACCCCTCAGTTCCTCTCAATACCTATCAGTTAACAGTAGCATCCCAATAGTACCACAATGCTGCAACTGTGGTGGTGGTGAACCACCTCTCTCCACCAGCCCCAACCAAAATGTCAATTCTCAGAGAACACACAGACACATATATAACAGAATTTTTTAAATGTGTGTTACCATACAATTAGCTGTCAATTTCGTCAACATTTGCTGAGCACCTTGCATGTGGCAGATATTATATATGTACTGCCTACTGATATGAAGGGGCCAGCAATATTGCCTTCAATGATTTCTTTCACTCAATCAACTTTTAGTTAAGTATTATATAGCCACATAGCCTTAGCAAGATGATACATGGACAGCTGCAACTTTTGTATTTATGTTAATCCAGTGATTTAGAAAATTTGGTTTTGATGGTACATCCAAGGAAATGTTAAGAGTCCCTTAATAATAATAACCAGAGACATTTGTGGCATAGTTCAGAAAAATGATCATGAAATTAAGAGTTATCATGTCCCTCTCCTGCAGAGGCTAACAGAGATGCAGTGGAGATTTTGAATGCTGAAAGGTCAATTAAAAATGCCATTACAGATACAGTAATTCACACAGTGATGGAATAGGCTGAGTAGTTTGTGATGGTGGATGCACTATCAAATTTTAGAACAATAAAGGACCTTATATCTAGTAAAAATCTCACACTGCACTAATTATGCCTAGAAAGGTTGTGTGATTTGTGCAAAGTCAAAAAGTACTAAGTTATCATCTCAGCATCAACTTTAAATTTTCCCATCATACTATTCTAACTCTGATTCACACACATACATGCCCATATGTTATTTTAGTGTATACACACTACACATATTTGTCTGCCTGACTCATACACACAAACTTCAATCCTCTCTGTCTGATTCATAAACACAAACATTTACTCCAGTGTCTGATTCATAGACACACATTTCATTACTCTTCACATTATGCTCTGTCTGATTCTCTCTCTCTCTCTCTCTCTCTCTCTCTCTCTCTCTTTCACACACACACACACACACACACACGTGCATACTACTGTTTCATTCATATATACAATTTACTCACGTGTATTATCTGTGACTCATCTACCCACATATATAGACTTTATACTACTCTGTATCTAATTTAGATGCACATACATGTTGGTGT
Source organism: Tarsius wallacei (assembly GCA_963574415.1). NCBI lineage: Eukaryota > Metazoa > Chordata > Mammalia > Primates > Tarsiidae > Tarsius > Tarsius wallacei. The sequence continues at coordinate 26,102 of CAUYQG010215424.1, read as the reverse complement.
ATATACACAAACACCAAAGTTTTTTAAAATAGTAAATCATGATCACATTCAAAAAATGGACACAAGATTTATGTCCAGAGAAAAAAGCTCCCACATGACTCTATGGACATGAGCTAATGAAATAATTTGGTTCACTGGTTTAGGATGGCCTCTCTGGAAGGGGTTCAATCACTGTCTCCCCAAAAGAGAAAAACCACTAACATTCTATTATCAGCATCCCTCATATATTTTAAAATAAGAAATTCAAACGTAACCCAGCAACCCCTGTAACTATTTCAAAGTTACCGTCATTTCCAATTATGAAGTAATGTAACTTATCTGGAACCTCACTTATCTCTGTTAAGAGTTCCCAAGGACTTGAAAGAAGTGAGGCATATTTGGTGAGTTCACAGGCATCCATCTGCATGAAGACTTTCATTCCTTAGGTCAAGGATGAAGATATTAGTGTTTTTCGTGCTGTACTGTTTTCCATAATACGGAGGAAAGGAGTAGATGTACAGAAACAAGAAACCGAGGGTAGTATTCTGTGTTCTTGCCCAAAGATAAATTCCCAGATTCTGAGCCCCTAAAGCAGTGTAGGAGTGACATGGGAGAAGTGCGTGAGCAACATGGCTTGGGACACCAGCTACCCAGTGAGACCTGAAGAACCCTCTCCCCTCGGCTCAAGGGCTCACAATGTAGAGAACGCTGAACAATCTCTCTAAACATACAAAATCAGGATGCAATGATGACCCCTCTCAGAGGTTTTATGAAGTGGGAGAGATGGGCTAGCAGGAGACAGAGATGGAGAAGACTTTTCAGGGTGACCAACTGATACAATGATTCATCAATATAGACACAAGACAGGACCCAAGAAAAAAACAGAATTATCTTTTGGAGGTCAGACTCCTTGTAGTGCAGGCTTCCCCCACTAGGTAAGTGTTCTAGGAACCCATCGGCATCAGCATACCAGTTAGTGTTGTGAGAGGATCCGTTTGGCTTCAGAGAATTTTTTCTTTTTGGAGATTCTTTCAACACATTTGCTCATTTTATGATGGGTGATTTATGAGTGCACCTGCCCACACCACAGAGGGGGTTCTACAGTTTTTGACCAAAACAGCATGATACCTGGGTCCCACCCTCCCTATTCACCCCCTCTCATCCTGAGCAACTTTTTTTTATTTCTGCGGATAAAAAAGTCCTCACAGGGAAACGTTTTGCCAGTGTGGAAGAGGTGAAACAAAAAACGGCGGAAGTACTAAAAGGCATCAACATTGATGAGTTCAAAAACTGTTTTGAGCAGTGGAAAAAGCACCTTGATAGGCGTATTGCATTAAACAGGAGTACTCTGAAGGTGACTGAAGTTTAAACACAATTTTTTACAAATAAATTTCAGGTTTTTTGGGTCCTCCCTCACATGAAGGTGTCCCCGGGGACCCAGACTTAAAAAGATTAGGGACATATGCAGGGCACTAGATGTCCAGCAGGAGCAGGTAAGTGCATAAACAGAAAATGTGGGTTGCGGATGATGTGGTCCATCAGCATCTACAGTTCAGTAAGACCTGTGGACCTGCAGCCAACACCGAGAAGATGAGAACATGAAGAGAAAATGTGAGACTCAAAATCGGTGGGTCTCAGACTGTACTGTTATTCTCAGAAAGTCTACTGAAGCAGATGGTGAACGTTTTGAACAGTTGCTTCCTTGAGCTACATGCTCTAATAGTCTAGCATATTTTTGATTATCCATAAATAATTCCCTTTATTATTAAATAAAGCCATTACCAACTTACTGATACATTATAAAGGAAGAATCTGTAGAGTCAGACTAAGAGGTACTGCTTTTTATGATCCCTTTAGGTAATGTTCTCATAGTTTTAATTAAGATATGAAAAGAAAACACCAAGAATAATAATGATGACGTGTGAGTGTATACCTCGCTCTGGGTTTCACGCAACATTTAAATATCAAAGACAGCTACCCACTGAAAAAGAATCCTCCCAAACTGGACAACACCTCACTCTGGCCTTGGAGGATAGTTAAAAGGTCACTAGTGAAGTCTGAAAAATGGGGTATTCCTTAAAAGGAAATGTGCAGCTTTAAGCAAATAAACCATAGGTATCTTGTAGAACATTTTAAAGACCTTATCCATAGCCCAAGATAAACGTCTGCTAAGGATCAAAAAGATCAGGCCCTAAGGGATTTAAGGGACAGGGTAGGCAGGGACATCAACAGCAAACTGCTTTTCAAATGTTGGAAAATGAAAGCCCGCCTACGAAGGAATACAAGAAAACCCTCAAAGTTTAGCAGGTCAAGTACAAACTAATAATCAGGCCTGCCAAGAAAGAACTTGAGTAACTTTGCAAAGTATTCCAAAGTCAATAAAAAATGTTGCTTAACAAGTTAAAACCTCTAAAAATGAAGGATTTTCTGCAAAGCATGTACATAAGATGAGAAAGAGTGTGTATATGAAATCGAGTAACTGTTTCCTTGATCTTTATTAAGCATTAAGAGTACTAAAAATACCAACTTGTCTTTTAAAACATGAGGGTTGCCGGCTCGGTGGCTCAGCCTATAATCCCGCGCCTTTGGGAGGCTGAGGTGAGTGGATTGCCTGAGCTCACGGGTTCGAGACCCGCCTGGGCAACTTGGCGAGACCTCATCTCTACAATAAATCAAAACAAATCAGCCGGACATGGTAGCGCGTGCCTGTAATTCCGGCTACTAGGAAGGCTGAGGCGGAAGGATCGCCGGAGCCCAGCAGGTCGAGGTTGTGGTGGCCGGGAGCGGCCACTGCACCCCAGTCTGGGCGACAGAGAGACTCCAGCTCCAAAAAAACCAAAAACAACAACAACAAAAAAGAAACCAGATATGACTTCTAAAATCCAGAATCAGTAGAAAATTTGGAGGATAAAGTTGAGAAAATCTCCAAAAAATTAGAGCAACAACAAAAGAAATAAAAGGGAAAAGAAATAAAAGGGAAAAGAAAAGCAAAATAAACAAGTTGTAGACATTTGAAGAAATCATATTAAGATGCTTATTGGGTTATTTTAGGAAGGTCCAACATCTTATTTACAGGAGTTCACAAAGGAATTAGAAAAAAAGTGGGAGGAGGAAAATTATTTTGTAAAAATAAAATTTTTCTAATTGAAAGAACTCACCTGGTTCAACAGTATAATGGTTGAAAAAGATCCTTTACCAAGGCACAATAACATGGAATTTTAGAAGATAACAAATACAAAGAAGAGCCTTCCAGTTAGAAAAAAAAGTCCTAGACACAAGAATGAGCAACTAAAGAGCACTGGACTTCTCAATAGTAATTCATGTATGTTTTAATATAATGTATGCTTTAATATTGGCTGTGTGGTTGCAGACAAGTCCACAAGAATCTTGAAGCTCTTCTCTTATAATTTATTCTATTATCATATCACGCAATATTTTTCCAAATTAGACCATAATTAAATTTAACAAGTCAGAATTTATTCAAACTTAAGATTGCACTTGCCATCTCATATTGAAGTAAAATCTAATACTAAAAAAATGGATATATTAAGATTCTTTAGGTATTGGCTAAATTTATACACTGAGAAAATGATGGGTTTTCTATGAGTAGTCTGATGTATGAGTCTCTGGTATGTAAGCTCACAACCATAATATGAAATTCTATTGAGTCCTTGAGAAACTCACCTTGGACCCACGATTTTGGCAAATAGGAAATTTGCTCATGTGTAAACATACTGGTATCCACGAACCATTCTCATATAGTCAGCTATAATTTTTTGTCACATGTATCTGCTGCCTTTGAGGAGGGTATTTCTCACTCACTATTTAAATGGCATATGCTTTTAATTTTTGTTGTTTTCTTTTTTTTTTTTTGGAGCTGGAGTCTCACTCTGTCGCCCAGACTGGAGTGCAGTGCAGCCTCAACCTGCAGGGCTCCGGTAATCCTTCCGCCTCAGCCTTCCAAGCAGCTGGAAGTACAGGCGTGCGCTACCACGCCCAGCTAATTTTTGATTTATTGTAGAGATGAGGTCTTGCTTGCCCAGGCGGGTCTCGAACCCGCGGGCTCAGGCAATCCACTCACCTCAGCTTCCCAAGGCGTGGGATTACAGGCTGAGCCACTGAGCCCGGCTTGTTGTTTTCTATGTTAGTAGTGTGTTCTTATATTTGATCTGAGCTACCCAAGTTCTATTTGTTTATTTCTCTTTAAACCATTAGAATGCATTTCAGGAGATTCAGCTTCAGTTTCCACTATAATTTCTGAATATAGAACAAGTAACTCATTTACATAGAGATCAGATACCACAAATGTTTCTCTATAAGGTATCAATTATTGCTTCAGATGATACATTAGATGTTTTACTTCACTTCAACTTTAATTCCAATTTGATGTTACCTTTAAGAATTGCAAACACTAATGTGCTTTTATCAAACAAATTAACAACTCAATGAATAACTTATTCAGCCTAGATATTACAGTTTATTTCTTTCCATGTTTGTACAGTTCCTTCTATCGTGTATTTCACAATGGATATACACTGTGATGTTTCTTGGGAAAACATGTAAGTTTGAAAACTATAGAGAAAAAAACTGCTTGAGATAATATTACTTTCAGTAAAAATAACTGGATGCCTGACATGGTTTTTAATTTATCAACCACTTTGGTTCCAACCAATAAGAAACTTTTTATGATTGCCAATTATTAGAATTAGTAGAAGTTACTGATCATGTATAAAGGGACCAATGCTTTGACTGTAACTGTATCAAAAAAGACTTTTAGTTAGAATGTGAATTTTCAGGATTTTATTTTAAAGAGGAAGGTCTGGCAGATATTTGAATATACTTCATCTGCATTTCAACTTAAATGTTATTTAAAAGCCAAGATAATTGCTACCTACTGTGTTGTACACTTCTGCTTTGTGTAAGACTTAATAACAATCTTAATTAGGCTAATTTTAGTCAGATTAATACTTGTGTGTGTCAGCACTAACAATTGAGTGCCACATACTGCAGGATTTTAATTAATGTTAAGGAAAGGAAATACTCATGGTGTAAACATTTTTGAACTGAAAAAAGCTTAGATGAAGTATGCCCAATTATGACAGAGGATAAATTACAATGTAACCACTAGTTCTAGATTTTTAGTGAATTAAGGTCGACTTAAATAGATAGATCTATTCAAGTGTAATATTAAGAAAATACAGTCTTAACAAGACACTCTGAACATATCAAGTTTTTGCCTTTCACGGTTCTGGAAGGCTTAGAGTTTTTTTTATAGTTAGTACTTTGACATACTTCTTGACTTCCATTGGTGATAAACTGAGGAATGTCATACCTTGCAACAGAAACCCTTTTTCATTGCATTGTTTATGAACTAAAGAAAGAAAATAAGTTTATTTTTCCTTTATTAAATTTCTATTTTGACCAGCTGGATGAGATTTCCACATCTCTCACTCTTGGTCTGAGCTGTGATTTTGCATGTCAAACACTAGGCATTGGCATTGTCTTCACCATCTGCCACCTTAAACTTGACAGTCCTGGAAGGGGAATGACTAAAGTGGAAGGGAGTGAATAAGAAGTAGCTGCCCATTGTAGTGACAAAGGGAATTTTTGTTTACTTCATAGTGTTAAACAGAAAAAGCAATAAGAGTTCCAAATTAACACTGATAATATAACGACTATAATCTAATAGCTATGTATAGCTGGCAATAATAATAATAATAATAATAATAATAATAATAATAATAATGTAATGGCCTTTGAAGACCTGAATTCACATGACACTATCTTGGTGATCCTTATCTCTTAAATGATGGTTTATCACGAAGTTAAATACAGTATGTATATGAGGGTGCCTATGTTCAAATTAGGACCTCATAAATACACATATGTTCATTCACAATTCATATATACTTCATCCACATTTTCAGGCCCTTGAGTTCAAAGTGAAAGGAAACTTTAATATTAGAATATTTCAGTTATGTAAATTAGTATCAAAAAGTACCCCAGGTTTGTACTTTTATGTCCTGATAAAACTTGTTAATCTTCCATAATCATAACTAGAATGTAGAAAATTTAAGCAAATATCTAGTTTAAAAGATGCATATCACCACATTTTTATATTCCCACAGCAAAATATTATGCGAGTATGCAAATGAATGAATAAATGGAGTGTAGTTCAGAAACGACTGAAGTCAGTATTCTGTACTCAGTGGAACACAGCTCAGTGCCTTTTGAAGTAAATCTGGGTTTTCCTTTTCCTGTGCAAAGGTCTTGTTACCAGTTTTGAAGGGAAATATTTAATTCATTAACATCAAACAATATATTAGATAGCTCTAACTTTCCTCCATAATCCGAGGTGAGTGAGTTGCCTGAGCTTGTGGGTTTGAGACTAGCCCAAGCAACTTGGCAAGACCTCGTCTCTACAATACATCAAAACTTAACCGGGCGTGGTAGCACGCGCTTGTAGTTCTGGCTACTTGTGCGGAAGGATCCCAGAGGCCAGCAGGTAGACGCTGGGGTGACTGTGAGTGTGCCACTGCACTTCAGCCTGGGTGACAGAGTGAGACTCCAACTCAAAAAAAGAAAAAAAAAAAGAAAAAAGAAATAGACATGATTTCAAATATGCAGGAATGGAGAATTGTCCAAAATAAAGTTGCTGATACTTAAGGTGAATTTAAGATTTTTTTTTATTTTCAGGAGAAATTTCAAATGTAGTTCTTTTAGCCAAGTTGTATAGTACATTTTCCTAGTTTCCCAGATTTTATAATTTGTAATAAGTAAGCATGATTAAGGAGGTCAGATTGGGATGTTTCATGATACTGCACAAGATTGCCAAGATTTCTGGCATTTTACAATATGAATTTACTTCCATTTTGTCCTGCAATCATTCTGTTTCAACAGTAAAACATTCAGTTGCTAAGGATATATACTTACTATGTCATACTTTCCTTTTGTGTCTTCAAAGTGCCCATGATAATGCTGGGCATTCATTAAATATGTACTGGTCTTTGGGTTTCTCTTCTGGTAGACAAAAAGTACTTTTTAGGATTATAAGGTTTTTTTTTTTAAGATTTAATCTTTAAAACGTATTAAGATTTATAGTTTGCAAAGCTTATTGTAATAAAGCAAGTTGGGGTTATTGGCTTAAGAAATCAATTAAAAAAGGTTATGCACTAAAGGCCTCTATAATTGAGGATGATAAGACAAACTAAGGTGAATTTGGTCATTTTAGTTCTCACCAAAAACAAACTCATCCTGTAGTGAGACCTGGAGTGATTTGGTTGATGGCTTTGATAAATCACAGGAAGCACACACACTAACATGTACCATCTATAAACAGAGAAGGAACAAAAAGTGACTAGAAGACTGAATGATCTCCATAGATGTTAAGAAGAGATTAAGAATAAGAACAGGTTAACTAAGAGAAGAGAGTCCTCTATATATCTGACCCTGACTATTTCAATATAATTTTTTCTCAAGTAGAGGATAAGACATTAGGTTATCATTGAACAATATTTCTCAAAATTTTCAAACTCCTTTTGTTTTCTGTTTATGCTCACCAAACAATTAGATGTCCCCTGCAAGTGATGACTCATAATAATAGCTGACATTTATAGAGCTTTCACTATGCATCAGGACTATGTTCTGGGCACTGATGTCATCCTGAGTGATTTGAAAAGTTTTACAGAACAATAGGAACAAAATTTATTTAGGGTATGACCCTCAATGAAAAAAAAAAAATAAGCAAGCTAATGACAGAAAAGTTTTGGTGGATTTTTCAAAGTCACCAGGAGCAGTTTAGTGGCAGAGCAGGGGCAAAAACCAGATCTCTGATTCTTAGATTGAGACTAGTTTTACTGTACCAGCACTTGTTCTCTTGTTCCCTGAAGGTGTCTAAGGGAACACAGGCAGTGGAGAGTGTGATCAAAATGAACTTTGGTTCCTTATCTCCTAGTTCAGTCAAAAAAATTTTATTTTGTGCTTTATTGATTGTGTTTTGAATAAAATATCCTAACTTGCTTAACTTTAAAAAATATTTGAAAATAATTAATACTATACACCTTACTATTTAAAGAAGTGTTTTACTGAAGCTGTAAATCACAATAGTAATTTTTAATAAATTTTGCAACTGAAATTGTTCAGGAATTAAAATTGTTTGGGGAGATTTATTGCCTGTGTTTATTTTTGATTAGAAGTAAGGGCTGCCTTACTCAAAGAAGGAAGGCTATTTGGTGGTGATGGAAATTTTACTATTTCTTTGTATCAGGTATGTCTTTTTAGGAGACTTAGAAGGATGGCAAGAATACCGGATACATGTCTGGGTAGAAGATTTGAGAAGCTCGATGTTATCACTCACAAATTCTTTCCAATTTGTCAAAATCTGACCCTACTCAGGAGTGTGTTCCTAGTTTGGATCTTAGCAGAGGTTTGTTTTAAAAAGTAGTGAAACAATTCACTTGAAATGCTAATTTGTACTTACTAATGCATGCAGACAGAAATGGTCCGTCTCTCTTAAAGGGAACCAGGCAGTTGCTGAAATACTCCAGAAAAGGAGCCAGAATGAGCAATGGTAGGATGCTGATGGCGTTCATTATTGCAATTGGCAGGAGAAATCCATCCAAGTTCAGGTTGGAATTCATGGTCTGCAGATAATATCCTGAAGGAATCTGTGTTTGAGAGGGAAGCAGCCATGCATTAAGATGGTGGTTTACCTTTGAAGAAAGCACCCTCAGCTAGATGCCTTCCCCCTTGCTCGCATTCTGTGATAGATGAACTAGATGTTCCCCAGATTTTCAAGATCCCAATTATGAGCTGATAAGGAGTCTTCATCTGTGGCAATAAGAGCTCTATTTAGTCTATTGACAATAGTACAGATTCTTTATGGAAGACACTTTCGCCATTTAGTCTATCTAAAATTTTCTATGGAAAGTAATGGTGGCCCTAATTTTATGCTTAGGATAGCACATTAAAAAAATCAAATAACTTAAGTTCTGCACATAAACAAAATAATTTTTCTTCAAGGATATTAATGGAAACCAGCAGAAAATATTATGGATGTCTGTTTGTACCCTTATTAAAAGATGTGAACTTCAATAGATTCTTTAAATAGCATCTAATTTGGTGGCAAAATAGATAGGAATGATTTTTTTCCTAAGAAGAGGGAACCACTGTGGACACATATTACTTGTTATAGGCTGTCATTTTGTGCTCCCTGGATAGGCCTTGTTTCTATGTGAGCCAAATTACACGAGAAAGAAAGAAAACCACCCTGTGTCTTTCTTCTTTTAAACTAACTGTGTGATACCAGTATTCCGCAAAGGGAACTACATAAAAAAAGTTTTTGTGATAAAGTAAAAGACAATAAATTTAAACAAACAAAACAAAAAATCACTGTGCTCCACTCAATACTCTCAATGTAGTGTCAGAATTCTTCATTTTAAAAATAACCCCGATGTTAGCCAAAACCCTAACACTAACTTAGAGCCTCTGTGTTTTCCAAGTCTCTTGGTAACTGGTTATGATATCAGAACCAAGGCACGGTGTCACAAGAAAGTGGCATTTCTCCACTTTTCTATTTCATGAGTTTTGTTACATATTTATCAAGGTCATCAGTATCAAGGTCATCAGCACACAAAAACTACTGAGTGACTTGGAGAGGAAGTCAAACAAGTCTTCTCCTTAAGGTATAGCTCCTCCAAACAATTTTTCTTACAGTGCAAGAGCTGCATTAGGATTCCTGCCTCACCACCATTCTGGGAGAGCAGCCATGCTCAGAACATCCAGATGATAACTTCTCATTTGAAACCTTCTCTAACTCCTTCTCTATAATCGATTGTACAGTTTGACGAGGTGTAAGAAGAATCAGAGTCCAGAATCGGTACAGCTGTTTTGGAGTTTACCAGTTGCAAGTCAAGTCTATTGCTATGCTAACTGCCCAAACGCAGAACAGAACCGTATTTTCACTGAGATTCTTAAGCGTGTCCTGATGACAATTCATCTTTAATCTAACCCTTAGGATAGTAAATGAGGATTGTTTTGGGTGGGTACAGATGGCAAGAGTAAAGGGAACATTAGCTAGTTCTGCCCTACTTCAGTAAAATTTTTAAGCTTGGATCCCCAACCAGAGGAAAATGAATGATGTATTTTAACAAAAAGAGCTGGCAGCAGAACACCTCAAAGACTGAAAGGCTCTCAGCATAACTTGGAAGTTTCTGTTACTGATTTCAAATGAGAATTATTGTTAATAGGAATAAAGTTATTATCGGCCTGAATCACAGACACAGAAATCTGTTAACTTAATAATGTGGCAAATGTACTATTAATCTTTAGTGAAGCAATATTAATATATTGCCTAATCTAAGAAAAGGCTCCAGTGTCTTGAAAGCTTGAAATCATTTCTGCTTCTGCCTCAAGTTCTAAAATCACCCCCTTTTAAAATTTTAAATACTTTTATTTCATACAAGCCTCTGAGTATTCAGAAATAATTGCTGTCAATAGAGATTCATTTTCACCTTTGACTGGCCAGTAATGTCAAATGGCAACCTCATCAGCCTTAATATCAACATATTTTAGATGTATGTCTTGCAACCGAAGGTCAATAATGGCTACTAAATTTAAAATACGGAATTCTGTAATGTTTTATTCTTGTTACTTTGTCTTTGTACTGGTGATTATTTCATCTGGGGGCAAAAAACTAACCCCAGCTTATCCTGGTGGAAGTTTCCTCTGTCTTCCTGAAGAAATACAGTCTAACCATTATCTTTGAAGTTTCTAGCATAACATTTGCTGTATGTAATTCTGGAATCAATACAGTCTTATATCAGGAATTTTTAACCCAGTGCAAGAGAAGTATTATGGGTAATAACAGAGCATGGTCCTTGATATCAGCCCTGATTGGGATAACCACTCTGCCATACAGAAGCAGGGTGACCGGGAAGCAAGTTGCAAGTTACTTAATGTCTCCGAGCTTCAGATTTAGGATAATAATATCAGTCATGTAAGCTTGCTGTGGGGTTTAAATGAGATACCGTGAAGCTATCTTTTAGAAACTATTACATAAAATAGGTGATTAATAAGTATTAGTGTTTGTTCTTTGCATTAAACTGGGCATCTAGTCTTAGGGGGATGCTTAAAAAATAGCTTATCAAAATTTATTGTAATTGATGTAAAATTAAAAAATATATGATCGTTTCCAGAAAAGACTCAAACTCAATGGAAAGAAATATCAAATGTAATTGGGTTATGAAGATAATGAATTAGCAATTTTTGCTATTTGCACAGAAGGTTTGGGGGCTGGCTATAAACTGCTTAGTAATATTGTACTTATTATTGATTTCCACCTTCCAAGATGTTTTGTGGTATTAATGCTCATATATATGGGTAATATTTCTTCTGTATTTTGTTTTTGTGCCTATTACTATTATAGAGTCAGGAGGGAAATCTCCTAAATCAAATTAACTTTCATTCTTTATTTAGACTAAGGGTCAGCAAACTTTTCTGTAAAGAGCCAAATAGTAAATATGTCCACGTATGAGTACTGTGAAACTACTCAACCCTGCTGTCTTCATGCATAAACCAATGAGAAAAACCAGTGAGCATGGTTACGTTTCAATAAAACTTTATTCATGGACATTGAAATTTAAATTTCATATAATTTCATGTGTCAAAAAATGCTGTTCTTTTAAAATGTTTTTCAACCATATAAAAAAGTAAAAACCTTCTTAGCTTGCAGGACCAAATATGGCTTGCATGCAGAGGTTTTTCTAGCCCCTGGTTTAGAGGAACAGGCATCGTACTGAGAGATGGGGTAGATTCTGTTTTTCCTGGCACTACTGTGCCCCTCACTCCCCACCAAACGAAAATCATTCAATTTCTTTGAGCCTAAGTTTCCTCTTTAACAAAATAAGTTGTTGGATAAGTTAATCTCTAAGTTTTTTACAGTTCTATTATTCTATGATTTAGAAATATAACTAATTCATTAGCCTTCTAAATTTCAAGTTGGGAGTTAGCAATGAACAAAATCCCCAATTCACAAAATTTTATATACATTTATTTTTCTCTATAAACAAGTTAGTCTTTACCATAACCACATTTTAAAAAAATTTAAATCTCACATATCTATGAAAGATACTTTGGGTTTAGTGTTTTCCCTTGAAACATAGAAACTAATTCCCCAGGGAACTAATAGAATGGGTGGGGAGAGAATCACCTGCTCATTAGTACTTAAGAGTACAGTGGAGGTGGTACTCAAATCAGTCAATTTAGCTACTTGTTAGCACCACTTTTTAAAGGTTTAATGAGGGAGGAAGGTAAAATCTGTGGCTCAAGGGAGGTTGGTAATTGCCTATAGATCTGATATTTTTTTTGCACTGCTCTTAAGCCTTATGACTATGCACTCTAAAGTACTGTCTGCACCTACTGACAGACATTTATAGCTCTACAAAAGAAACACATCCCAGGGTCTCCTCAGGTATGTCTCTGCCCGGCCCCATTTTACTCTTGAAATCAGAGCCTGTAATGATTAGAAGCTTTTATGGGATAACTCATTGGCAAGTATATTGAAAAGCGCTTGTTGGGGTGATGATCTGTATTTACGTATATGTTAACATGCAATCATTTTGCTGTTGTTGGAGTAGTATCCTTTGCCTGTCCTTACCTGCATGAAACACATTCTGTATAAGAGCTGAAAAATGAAGAGAGGAAGAAGGGTGAAGAAGAATTTTATGTCTTCCACAGGAAGCTTACTGCAACAGCCACCATTTTTTTCTTTGGTGAGGTCTAACCAGTTTGTCACATTTCTGCCAAGATGGCAATATTGCAGGCAGTATGTTTTCAGTGCATTAACAAATACTCCAAAGATTGTCAGGAGAGAGAGACCTGCAAATAATTGGAAATATTACATATTAGTGTAGGAATCATTTTCCTGTTTTCCAAGATGCCAATCAGAAAGATGACAATTGCAAGAATGGAGGCAAAGTGACTGAGGAGGTTTTATCATCCAAGGAGTTGGATTCAAAGGAACAAGCTTCTGACAAGGATTCTGGCATCCTGATGACCAGCCCAGGGTGGTACCTGACAGCTGATGTAAAAAATGAAAAAGGTAAGATCAATGGGAACATAATAAAAAGGCAAGAAAAATGACAAAATAAAACAGCAAAGTAAAAAATTTCAGAATCACTCAGAAGTCTCTATCTTTAACTCATTAATGAATATGATAACCTGAACTTTCTTTTAATCCTTAATACAAAGACCTGGTACTATTTTTTAATATGAATTTTTATATAAATAATCCTCCCTTTACTTGGCAGGTAGAGGGTGGGTTCTTATTTTGACATGGAGATGAAGGGAAATGTATTCTCATTCTCTGCTTTGACTTTATCCTTTAATTTCAGACATAAGATTAAACTTTGAACTCTTTAAATGACTTTATACATGTTGATAGTGTCACTAAAAGTTCAGATTGAATTAGTTGGCTTTTGACTTTTCTAGTAGTTTCCTCTGGGTTTATATGGCTGTCGCTTTAGCATCAGACGCATTTTATTGCTTCAGATGTTAGCAGTCACTTACTGCTAGTGATTTGCAACTTCTTTGTTGCTTCTTTTATGATCTTTCAGATTCTACCTTTTCTTTGACTCCATTAGGACTTCCTGATACAATGACAGATAAGAGACCCCTGTTTAGGTAGCAGTTCAGCTGTGCCATCATGATTGCTACAATTTTTCATAGCACTCCCTTTGACCAGATAAATCCCTTCACAAATTATATAGACACAAAACTATTGTTGCAGGATAAATGGTATAATAAATGTGAAAATGTTTGAGCTTCTCCAAGAAAGGCTGCTATAGAAATTCAAAGTATAGTTTGATCATTTTGACTGTGTTCAAGTTTCCTATAATAAAATCCTAGATAAAATGCATTAAAACCAAATTCATTTAGATGCTGTAAAGCATTGGTTTTTATATTTAAATAAAGAACACAATATTTCTTTGTATGATTATAAAGTGATTATATTGATTTGATCTGGTTTTTTTCTTCAAGAGTTATAAGGGAACCATTATGTCAGCCTTTGATTAATTGGGGAAGCTGGGGGCCTGGTAATTGAATATGGAGCCTTTCACCTCTAAGTCACTGAATCAAATCCAGCCCAAATTGGTAGTGACCAAGAATGATTACAGCTATGGCTCTTTGGTGGCCTTTGTGAAGTATGCTTAGGTCATGTGGAAGTATGTCAGGATACTTGCTGATGGGAGATAGACTCATATCTGTAGTCATTATTGCCTCTTCTTAGTCACTATTGCCAGATGTAGATGAAAGTTCAGAAATTGATAAGGCCAAGGAGCCTCTCATGGAGTACTTGTGAGAGGCCAAGTTTTGTGCTTTTAGGAAAGAAGTAATTGGGATGGCTCTTTATTATTGCAAAAAGAGCTGCTCTATTATGAGACTTTCCAGCTATTTCGATTAGTTTACTTAAGATTTAAGTAAAATGAGAACTGAGAATGTGTTGATGAACAGTCTAGAGACTGAAATTGAACAGACCTGGGCTAGATGACTTAACTTCCTTATATTTCCTTACAATCTTTTCTCTGTTGCCCATCAACCTGCTTTCGAAACTCTTGCAAAATGGGTGCTGTGTATATAGTATAGTTATTATTAACATTGATTCAAATTACTTTATGCTTTCAAATAGGTTTTATTACTAAATGGCAAGTGCTTGCAGGATGTAAGACTATTTCCAGGGATATTTCCCCCAAATTCCCTCCAATCTTTACAATTCAAGAATTTGTATTGAATGTAATATATTTTAAACTCACTATCCTTTTTTTGTATAAATGAATCGCTATTTGTTGTAAGATAAATTTGGATCTGCTTCTCATACATGATAAATTGATACTTCAATTTTATTAAATAGTTAAATAATGTTATTGTCTTATTTCTAAAGAGAGGTAGCTCAGATAAGTACTTCTCTAACTGTGTTAAAAATTAAGTTTTTAAAAACCTTCTCAACTATCATGGTTAATATATTTGTGCAATACAACAAAAATAAAATACTTAAACATAAAATAATCAAAGACATACAAAATATAAGTCCTGATATTTTTATTATTAGATTCAACAGACATAAGGTATAACTTTCCAAAAATATTTCTACATGTTTTCTCTCTGTCTGTATTTATTTTATTGCATACAAACAGTTCATGAGTCAACACTGCTCCATGAACCAGGCTGTGAGTGGCACTGTCTTCAATTTAAATATACACTTGAAAAATGAATTGGTTTAAACAAATTAAATCGTATCTGATACAGTGATATGAAATAACAACAAAATGACCGAGAAACAAGAAGTGATTATATATGAATGAGGTCTAAATCTCTAACTAGCACAAGTGCACATAATTGATGCCAAGAAAATGCCAGTGCAATCATTCATTCCTGCCACATATTTATTGAGTATCTACTATGTGCCAGGGACTGTTTTAGACCCTGGCACTACAGCAGTGAACAAGATCTACAAACTCCCGAGTATTTGTGGTCGAGGGAAACACTATAAATAGGAAAATATCAGGCAAATTCTGTTAAAAGCTCAGTGGGCTGATATGATAAAGACCTGTTGTGGGGGTAGGAAGTAGAAGAGATCTCTTAAAGAGTATTCATGTGAACTGAGGATTAAGTCAGTGGAAGTAGGCAAAAAGACCTGGAGGAAACATATGCCAGGGACATCATGAAGTAGAAATGAGCTGGGAGAGCTTCAGCTACTGTAAAGACCAATGAAGCAATAGCTCAGTTAATGAGAAGATTGGGAGGAAATACAGTCTATGAGTAGGTCAGGGGTCAGCCCACCTAGGTCAAGGTAAGGAACTTGAAGTCTATTCTTAGTATTACAGGAAGCCAGTAAGAAGTTCTAAACAGAGTAGAGATGTCATATGTTGTATTTCTTTTTAAAAAACTTACTCTGGAACCCTGGTAGCCCTGTAGATAACTAATTTTAGTGGACAATAGAAGGAACTGGAAGACAGGCAAGAGATAGTGGTGGCCTTGACTAGTACAGTAATAACAATGAAGAGAAATGAACAGAATGAAATGTATTTTTGAACAATCAAAATTTTTTTATGTGGCATGGGAGTGAAATGAGATTTGAAGATGACTATTTTTTTCTACTTAGAAGATTTTGGTGACTTTATTGAGAAGGAGAAAATAAGAAAGGAGCCAGTTTGCAGTTGGGTGAATCAGGAGCTGAGTTTTGGTGTACCCCGAAAAATGATTAGATAACCAAGTCAAAATGTCAAATAGGAAGTAGAATATATGCTTTCCAAGGTGAGGAGAGAAGTCAATATGAAATTGAGTGTGTGGCATGTAGATGGCATTAAAAATCCATGGGACTAGAGCTTAAGGAAAGAGGATGGTCAGAGAAGAGATAGGCTCCCTATGATGGATCCTAGGGCTTCACACCAGTCAGGAAATTAACAAAGGAAAAATGCAGCCAAGGAGACAGACGAGGAAGATGATGTGCTAGATGAGATGTATGAAGGAAGGAAACTGGGGAAATAATAAACCTAAGTTGATCAACTGGATTGAGAGGAAGCCAGTAGGCCAATGAAAGAGTGCAAGAAAAGGAACTCTACAGTAATCTGTCTACCCAAGGCAAGTGGCAGTTGTCCCACGAAACCTAGTTACAACTGAATGTTAAGATGGATGTCCTGTTGAAAACATCTACATCTAAACATCATACCACATCCTTGGATTAAATTATTAAGCTTAATAGAAAGTTATGCCTTCTATACAAATAATTTTGAGTGTCATTTAGACTTAGTCATAAAAAGGTCTATCATCATTATAATTCCCAAATTGCTTTTCTGCACCAGAAGCAGAAATGAGAAGTTTAAAAAAAAAAAAGAAAACTGAAATGAAAAATTCAACTGAGACTTCAAACTCTGGTTTAAATGTGCATGGCAAACACACCAGGCATGCACATTTTAAAATAAAACAGATGAGCTATTTTAAATGTTTTATTGCAAAACTTAAAGATTTTAGTTATTGCTATTAAAAAAAAAAACTTCTAGAAAGCAATTTTCCTATTCTTTGTACCTTTAAGTCCTTGGCTCTGATGTTCTACTCTGACCTTGATCTAATCATGAATATCTATGCTACTTAATTATAATAAAAAAAGCCTACATTGCACTCTAGATGGTAGATGCACATTTTTTCTTCTTTGGTCACCTGCCAGTTCTCAAAATTATAGCAGTGGGAAGAAATGCAAATGAAGGCCGTGCTTGACAGCTAAACGTAATGGAATGCATGGTCCACATTTGAAAAGTTACCTTAAAATAAAAGGTAGCATATAAAAAATCATTTCTTTAAGGTCACCTATGGCTTTGAATTACAGCTTTGAGGAATTTCCAATTTAGTCATCCGAGAGGAAGAAGCCAAAATAAGGATTATATACTTTGCTAGAGGGAAGACTAGCAGAGTTTTACTGCATCATAGTTGAATTATCTTAGAAATTAGAAAGAGTAAACAAAACAAAACAAAAAACAAAACCCCCAAATATTTTATAGAACCTTGTGTAAAGTCATCCACTGGTGAACATTTTTATGTTAGTTGTATTTACACCTAGTAAAGTTTTGTTTTGTTACTATCCAAAAAAGTTTGCCCTATCACATGTAAAATACATAATATATAGACTACAATAAGCTGACAGTAAACAGAGATGGTTATATAGATCTGTATTACTTGAAGAAAAATTGCATTTTTTAATTCAAATGAATATCTTTTCAAATAGGAGATGGTGAAACAAATGAATGGATGCCGAAGTTATTTAGAAAATTTGAATCTAAAAATAATATATATGTACGTATACACATGTATGTATTTGTGTGTATGTACTCACAAAAACCCAAAATTATCTGATAATTAAACACATCGGAAAATACCAAAGTGGTTTTTCAACAAAAAGCATTTACTTTACATTTTCCTCTTTTTTGTTATTGAGACTGACACTTTTTTGCATACTGATCCCATATCATAGACTACCAGGAAGACAAGTATTGCTAAGCTGTGGTCCACAAACCACAGAACTTTGAGAAACAGGCACGGGGCTTCTGTGAAGGGTATTTTTTTTTCTTTTCTTTTTTATTTTGAAAATGTGGGATACAAGTCAGCATTAGTTACATAAATGGTCTATGTACAGGTGAAGGTTGGGCCTCCCATTGGTCCTCACTTTGCCTGGTTTAACATCAGGTACTCTTGGTGATGTTATGTGCCCTCCCTCCCTCCCCTGGCAGTATCTCACTATTGCCAATCTCTTTCTTGTAGCATTATAATAAATATTCAAGGTCCACTTATGAGTGAGAACATGCGGTACTCAATTCTTGTTTCTGTGATGGATCATTGAGTATGATAGACTCTAATTCCATCCAAGTTTTTGTGAAGTCCATAATTTTGTCCTTTTTATGGCTGAGTTATATTCCATCATGTATATGTACCACAATTTTTTTTATCCAGTCCACTTTCAATGGGCAGCACAGTTGGTTTCATGTTTTTGCTATTGTGAATAGTGCTGCAATAAACATGTGTATGCAGGTATCTTTTTTGTAGAATGATTTGAGTTCCTCTGGGAATACTCACAGAAGCAGGATTACTGGGTCATATGGAAGGTTGATTTTCAGATCTGTAAGAAATCACCACACTGTTTTCCACAGAGGTTGTACTAATTTACATTCCCACCAAAAGTGTAGAAGTGTTCCCCCCCCTGCCCCTGCACATTCTTTCCACCATCTGTTGTTTTTTAAGTTATTGTTGGTGGCCATCCAGACTGGAGTTAGGTGATATTCAAATGTGGTTTTGATTTGCATTTCTTTGATGATTAGTGAGTCTGAGCGTTTTTTCATGTATCTGTTGGCTGTTTGTATGTCTTCTTTTGAGAAATGTCTATTCATGTCTTTTTTCCACTTTTTTATTGTTGTTGTTTGGGTTTTTCCTTTCTGTACATTTGAGTTCCTTGTAGATCCTTAATGTTAGGTCTCTGTCAGATAAACAGTTGGCAATTTTTTTTTTCCCAGTCTGTGAGCTGTCTCCCTGCTCTCTTGATGGTTTCTTTTGTTTTGCGGAAGCTCTTCAGTTTTATAAGGTCCCACTTGTCTATCTTATCTCTTCTGGCTTGGGCTTTTGGAGTTTTGATCAGGAATTGGTTGCCTATTCCAATATCTATACAGGTGTCTCCTGCGTTTTCTAAGAATCTTATCATTTAAGATTTTATATTTAGGTCTTTGATCCATTTAGAGTTGGTTTTTGTATATGATGATAGGTAGAGGTCCTGTTTCATTCTTTTGCATGCAGCCAACCAGTTTTCCCAACATCATTTACTGAATAGGTTCTCTCTGCATTGGTTGTTGTTGGTGGCTTTGTCAAAGATGAGTTGGTTAAGAAATTGAGGTTTTGCTTCTGGAATCTCTATCCTGTTCCGTTGGTCTATAGGAATGACCAATGCTCCACCACCTCAGTATGTGGTATAATTGAATGAGCTCCAGCCTGAGAAAAATTAGACTTGGGTTCTGGTTCCACTTCAGTTATCTTCTGTGATGTCTTGAGCAAGACATTTAATTGAATTATGTCTCTGTTTCAGCACTAAGTTTAACAATCATAAACACTGATAGAACATTTACCACATTCCAAGTATTTATAAGACACAGGAGTTTCTAATTGTATTCATAAATAGATAATTTCAACATATGTGATAAATGAAATGGTAAAATTATGCTCAAGGTGCTGCAGGAACAGAGGCAAAGCATTCAGTAACCTTTCCCCCACCTTACAGGTATGTGGTAAAAATAAAGTAACATTGATGAATGTGGTTAATTTTTAAAAATATTCTTATTGCATTGCTATGAGTGGTAGTTGTATAGATAAGTAGCAGAAACAGTTGGTAGTATTAAAATGGAAATATGTTATAAAATAAGGTCAGAATTAAACAAGATGAATAGATTGACTGACCAATGGAACAGAATAGGAATTCCAGAAATGCTAGTGAAAGTATACAATAAAAATGACATCTCAAATCAGTGGGAAAAATATGGCCTTTTTCACAAGCGAGGTTAGAATACATTGATATTTACATGAAAAAAATATATAATTGGGTTTATTATTAAAACTTTTTCTAATATAATTTCAAAATGGGTCAGAGATGTAGAGAAAAAAGGAAATACTATGAATGCTAAAAGAAAATGTGAACGAATTCTTTTATAATCTGAAAGCAAGTAAAACTTTTCTACCATGACTCAGAATTTAGAAGCATTAAGAAACTTATTTTATTATAAACATAAACACCAACAAAAGATAAACAAAAAATGGAAAAATATCACAAGAAGAAAAAAGGATATATGATAGATGAGAAATAATGTCTGTAACATTTGTCATAGACAAAGAGTTAATACCTTCCGATTAAAAATCATCTAAAATTGACAAGAAGTAAATCACAAAACAACATACTCTTAACAAATGTGTCAAAGAAAAAAATCATGAGGGAATTTAGAAAACATCTGGACACAAATACAAATAAAAACACTACATACAAAAACGTATGGGATGCAGCAAAAACAGTAAATACTAAGAAAGAAGTTTAAAATGGTAAATGTTTACAAGGGTATCTGCATAATGAACATTTGTGTACCTAACCCTGAATTGTACCCCACATCTTTAAAATAAAAAATAAAATAAAAGGGTAAACGTTTACATTAAAAAAGAATGATCTCAAGTCAATAATTTATGAAACTAGAGAAAGAATAGACCAAAAACTTTTTGGTTAAGAAACTAGAGAAAGAATAAACCAAACTCAAAGTAATAAATAGAAAAAAATTACAGCAGAAATCAACAAAATAGAGACTAGAAAAACCACTTAAAAACTCAATGAAACTGTGTCAGTCTTCTAAAAATATTAACAAAATCGACAAGCCTTTATCTAGACTAAGAAAAAGAGAGAAGACTCAAAGACCTAAATTAAAATGAAAGGAGACATTAAAACTGATGTCACAGGAGTAGAAAAGATTATGAGAGACTGCTATAAACAATTATACACTAGCAAATAATATAACCTAGAAGAAACTGATAAATTGCTAAAACATACACCCCACTAAAACTGAATCATGAGGAAAAAAAAAAATCTGAAAAGATCTACAACTAGTGAGAAGATTGAAGCAGTAATCAAAAACTTCCTCCCCCAAAAAAGCCTAAGACCAGATGCAGTCACTGGAGAATTCTACTAAACATTTAAAGAAGAATTAACACCAATCTTTCTGAAACTTTTTCAAAGACTCCAAAAGGAAAGAACATTCCCAAATATTTTATGAGGCCAGAATTACTCTGATATCAAAACCAGACAAAGAGATAACAATAAAATTACAGACCCGTATCACAGATGAATATTGGTGCAAAAATCCTAAACAAAAATCATAACAAACCAAATTCAATAGCACATGAAAAGGCTCAAACATCACAACAAAATGTAATTTATACTTGCATTGCAAAGATGGTTCAACAAACAAAAATTAATCAATGCAATATATCACATTAACAAAACGAAGGACAAATAACCCCATGTGATCGTCTCAACAGATGCGGAAAAAACATTTGGCAAAATTCACATCCTTTCGTGATAAGAACACTCGACAATCTAGGAATAGAAGAAAACTACTCAACATGATAAAAGTTGTTTATTGAAGTTTCATAGCTAACATTATACTTAATGGGAAAGACTGAAAGCTTTCCTCATAACATTGGGAACAAGGCAAGGAAGAACACCTTTGCCACTATCACTAAACGTAGTGCTGCAAACTCTAGAAAAAACAATTAGACGAGAAAGAAAAAAGGCATACAAATAAAAAAAAAAAAAGTAAAATCAGCTCTATTCACACATGACATGATCTTATCAATACCGAGTCTTAAAGATTCCACAAAATACCATTTGGATTAATAAGGAATTCAACTGAGTTTCAGGATATAAAATCAACATTCAAAAATCAAGCATATTTCTATATAATAATGATGACTGATTTGAAAGGAAATCAAGAAAACAATCTGATTTACTATAGCATCAAAAAGGATAAATACTCAGGAATAAACTTAACCAAGAAGCTGAAAGACTTGCATATTGCAAACTATAAAACTTTGCTAAAAGAAATTGAAGAAGATACAAATAAATGGAAAGACATCCTGTGATTTTTGAATTGGAAGTCTTAATATTGTTGAAATGTACACACTACCCAAACTGATCTACAGATTCAGTGCCATCCCTAACAAAAACTCAACAGCATTTTTGTTTCAGAAATATATATTTTAAAAAAACCTTAAAATTCATATGGAATTTCAAGGGACCCTGAATAGTCAATACAATCTTGAAAAAGAAAAACAAAATCAAACATCTCACATTTCCTGATTTCAAATCATTCTACAAGGCAACATAGTCAAAAGTTTGTGGCTCTAACATAAAATATATAGATTTATGGACCAATGACACAGAATAGAGAGTCCAGAAATATTCCCTTGTATATATGGCCAAATGATTTTCAGCAAGGGTGCCAAGACTACATAATGACAAAAGGGAAGTCTCTTCAACAAATAGGGCCGGGGAAATTGTACATCCACATCCAAAATAATGAATTTAGACCCTTACCTTATATCATAGACAATAATTAACTCAAAGTGAATTAGAAACCCAAAATAGGTCTATTAAAATCCTAGAAGAAATATAATTATTAAACTTGCAGAGGAAAACTGGAAAAAATCTTCATAATGTTAGATTTAGCAATGATTTATTGGATATGACACCAAAAACACATGTAACAAAATAAAACAGACAAACAAAAACTTGTGAGTCAAAGAAAGCAATCAATAGAGTGAAAAGGCAATCTATGAAATGTGAGAAAATAATGGCAAAACATATATCTGATATGGGGTTAACATCAAGAATATATAATGACCTTCTACAACTCAATAATAAAAAAATCTTATTTAAAAACAGTCAAAGGACTTTAATAGACATTTCTTCAAAAAAGATTTATAAATGGCCAATACATGAATAAAAAGATACTCAACATCACTGATAATTAGGGAAATATTCATCAAAATTATAATGAGATATCACTTGACACATATTTCTTATAATATTGAATGGCCAATGTTAAAAGAACAGAAAAATAAAAATGTTGCGGAGGTGGAGAAGTGTGAATAACCCTTTTGCACCGTTGGCAGAAATGTAAAATGGTGCAGCCATTATGAAAAACAGTATATACATGTACAATGACTACTTATCTACCTAATCCTTAATTGTACCACAAGTCTTAAAAAAATTAATAAAAAGAAAAACAGTATAAAAGTTTCCCCAAAATGTAAAATAATTCCACTTTTCGGTATATATCCAAAAGAATTCGAAACAGGATGTTAAAAAGAAATTTGCATACCTATATTTATCTCAGTGTTATATACATTAGATAAGAAGTAGAGGACATTCAAATATCTATCAATAGATAATTAAATAAAGAAAACATTATATATATGCATGTACATAGTGGAATATTAGGCAGCATTAAAAAAAGATAATCTTGTTGCATGCTACAACATAGATAAAACTTGATATTAGGCTAAGTGAAATAAGTCAGTAATGAAAAGACAAATTCTGTATGATTCCACTCATATGAAGTATCTAAAGCAGTCAATTAATAGAAACAGAAATTAGAAATGCAGTTAGTTACCAAGGGCTGGGAGGGGTGGAGAGGAAAAATTACTGTCTGGTGGGTATAGAGATTCAATGTTGTAAGACAAGAAAGTTTTAGAAATATGTTGAATAACAATATGAGTATACTTAACACTACTGAACAGTGTATACTTAAAAATAATTAAGATGACTTCTTTCACCTAATGTAATGTTCTCCAGTTCCATCCATGTTGCTGCAAATGACAGAATTTCATTATTTTTTTATAGCTGAATACTATTTCATTGTATCTAGACACCACGTTTTCTTTATCCATTCATATGTTGTTGGATCCCTAGGTTGTTTCCATATCTTGGTTATTGTGATTAGTGCTGCAATAAGTATGGAAATGCAAATATCTCTTAGATATATTAATTTCCTTTCCTTTGGCTAAATGGATGGAACTGGAGGACATTATGTTAAATGAAATCAACCAGGAAAAAGTTAAACATTGCATGTTCTCATTCATATGTAGAAAATTTTAAAAAGTTGATCACATAAAAGTAAAAAGTAGAATAGAAGATACTAGAGACTGGGAAGGGTAGAGGAAAAGGAAAAGAGAGATATGGAGAGATTCTTTTAAAGATACAAAATTACAGCTAGATAGGAAGAATAAGTTCTAGTGTTATATACCACTGTAGAATTATTATAGTTATAATAATATATTATATAATTTCAAATAGCTAAAAGGATATTGAATATTTCCAACACAAAAAAATGATAAATGTATGAGATGATGGATATTCGAATTATCCTATTCTGATGACTATACATTATGGGTATTGAAAATCACTATATACAATTCATGTACATACATGGATATATACAATTATTATATGTCAATTTTTAAAAAAAACTACAATTAATGATCCTGATGGCAGAATACCTGAACTGGAAATTACATATTTTTCTTATACATTAAAAAAATTGATTAAGATGGTAAATTGAATATTATATGTTTTTTGCCACAATAAAAAAATCACAACCCTATAGAAAAGATGAACTAGCAATATGAACAGGGAGTTCACTGATAAAGAAATACAAATTGCTCTGAAGCAATGAAAAAATGCTCAACTTTTTTCAAAATAAGAAAAACATATGAAAACATCAAGATACCATTTCCTACTCTCAAACTGGTGAAAATTCCAAAGTTTGACAATACACTCTGTTGCAGAGACTGGTGGGGAAATAGACATTCATATACATTTTTAATAAAAACACAAAATGGTGGTACAACCACTATAGGAAGAAATTTGTCAATATATAGCAAAATTATATATGGAGTTATTTTTTGATTTAGCAATCCTCCTAGAAATTCATCCTAAAGATGTACCACATCCTCCCCAAATGCAAAGAGAAGTACACATCAACCTATTTATTAAAACCTATTTAACATAGCAAATGTAAAGAAACCCAAATGTCTATCCATATGGAGCTGGTAAAAAAAGGAAAAAAAAAGTTTATCACAGAATGGAGCACTATACAGCTATAAAAAAGAATGAGGAATTTAAAAATATACAGTTATAAAGTGATTCCCAATATATGTATTAAATTTAAAAAGCAGATGAGAAAAGAGAATGATATGCTACTGCTTATATCAGAATGGGAAAAATATATATACATGTATGTATTACACATTTTAATATTTGCCTTTAGTAAGAAATGGAAGAATAATTCATAAAAAAACCAAAGAAGCAATCAAAGACAGCAAGAGGCTTTCTGAAGGACTCAGGCATCAACATGAAAAGGATCTCACTGCCAAATATGGAAAAATTTGAGCATTATAACTGTAGTAGATTAAAACACATCACAATGTTTAAGTCTGTGAATTCATGATAATAGTATTTAAAAAAATCCTTAATAGGTCATCTTTGCAGGATGTTAAAGTGCAACTCATTAATTTCAAATCTATAGATAGAGGGAAATAATTTAACAGTTTTTCTCATATAAGCTATACCTCTGTGTAAGTAACTGAAGAGGAAATATTTCTCTTTACAGAATTATTCCAGTTAATAAAAGAGGAAGAAATGTAGAATATTGCCACCTTGCAACTTCCATTGGAGTAGTGGATTTAGGTAAAAATCATCAATAGATATTATGCAAAAACAGACATTATGCCTCTTTACTGAAGTGTGTAATGTCATCTGTGAAGAAATTTGGCCAAAAAAAAAAATCTGAATCTGATCAAGTATCTAGGTCTATTAGAAAATCTGCAAAAAATACAGAGGGGAAAAATTTGTTTAATGACAATGTGGATGTAGTCAGCAAAGTCCAGACTATGGGAAATGCTCTAGTAAATGTTCAGATTTTAAGATAGACAAGCAGGACCTCATCAAACTAACGAGCTTCTGCAAAGCAAAAGAAACCATCAGGAGAGCAGGGAGA